>CAJVPT010001822.1:0-19805 GCA_910592055.1 Acaulospora colombiana | reverse complement strand
GTTTTCTCTACCTTATATAAAGATCTCTCAATAAAGTTTTGGCTTAGCCAGCATTAAAAAAAAAAAAAAAAAAAAAAAAAAAAAATTAAATTAAATTAAAAGAAGAAAGAAAAAAATAAATATGAAAAGGAAATAACTCAAGATCTACTAAAAATAATCCTTTATTTAAGCAAAATTAAATTGAAATATCTCAAAAAAGTATTTAACTCTTATATTAGTTGAAATTATATCATTTGATAATTAAATTATTGTCAAATATAATTAAATTTAATAATAAAAATATTAATAACACATTTTTAATTGCTATTATTAGTATTAACAAAAAAATTTAGCAAAAAATTTGATATATTATATGAAAAATTATATATTGTTTTAAAAATTTTTTTGTATATTGTAATAAAAATTTGATAAAAAATTAATACTGTAACAAAAAATTCATCAAAAAAAAATTATATACTGTAACAAAAAATTTGACAAAAATTATAATTTTAATATTAAAATTAATTTTATTTTATCAAATATTTTTTGAAATTTTTTACTTCTTTCTTCTAATTTTTTAATTACCTCTTAAATTTTATCTATTTATATATTTTCTTTAGTATGTTTCTTACTTTTTAAATAATTAATAATTTTTTATATATAGCAATTTTTATTTTTTAGATTTAACTGTTGATTTTTCACTCTTGTTATTTTTTTTTCTTATTTTTTTAAAATCTCTTCTAAATTATATGTGCAATTTAACAAGTCTTTTATTAATGTTATATTATAAAAATATGAATTATTACAATATTATTTACAAAACAACAAAAATCTTAAATTGATTTTAAATATTTATCTAAATATTTCAACAAATGTTTTTTTTTTAATCTGCAACTATATTATATGGATTAATCTTTATTAAAAATTATATAACTATCCATAATATTACAAATTTATTATTTTTTTAACCTTCTGTCAAGCTAGTTATGTGTACTTTATTAAATATTTGTAAACTATATATATATAATATAAATTGCTAAATTTAAAAAACACTAACTAGCTCACTTGTTTTTGTAATTACTACTCTAAATACAACTTTGAAAATAATTTATCACTCTATTAGGAGTTTAGATAAAAACCTTTTCAACTTTTATTATCATTATCTATAGATAGGGATCACAATTTTTATTCAAAAACAAATGATCTACAGATTTAATCCAAATGGATTAGATCAGATTTTAAATTTTTTGATTCATTTGTATTTGGATAGATACAAATTTCAAATTTTGAAATCTAATCTGATCGAATTCTAAATTTTGAAACCGATTGGATTTCAAGTTATAAAATCTAGTCAGGTTCAAATAAAATTTAACAGTTTAACTATATTTAAATAAAGCTATTTAAGGTAATTAAAAAAATTTTGTTTTTTTTTTTATATTTCTTTACTGCTTTTATATGGTTCTTTAAAATTTTGTGAATTTTTTATAATAATTTTCTTTCTGCAATATTATTAATATTATTTACATCAAAAAATAAAATGGAATATGATAGTTCTTTCAATGATTCCAATGAAATAAATAATGAAAATTTAGTTTAAATAGTTATGAATTGAATAATACCAGTAATGTTGCTATAAGTAGTTTTATGGAGACATCATTGAGTAATAAAATAAATTATAAAAATAAAGTATGGAATTAGTTTACAAATGATTTCAATTTCAATGAAAGTAAAAAAGTTTCCTGCAATTATTGCAGCATCAAATATATCTGTAGTGGAAGCATCACCTTTAATCTTTTCAAACATCTAGAAAAAAACCACCTAATAAAAATAAATCCACATTTAGATAAACCTTTAATTGAAAAATTTTTTAATACTATAATGGTCAGTATAAATATATTTATTAAATTTAAATAAAAAAAAAACTCTTTCCCACAGATCCATTTTTTCTAAAAAATTTCCTTTTATAGTAATTTTTAAAGGAAAAGAAAAAGTGAACAGAGAGATATCTTCTCAAAAAAAACTTCACAGCAAATTGTCCCAGTGGAGACCCAACTATAATGAGAACATCATCACAAGAGGTAATACAAACAAGTTATACAAATAAACAACAATGTGAGCAGCAAAGTAAAAAACTATAAATAAAGGAAAGGCCAAAGAAAACAATCAAAACAAAACATGTAGAGAAGACTTTAGCATCCAAAACCTGTCCCAGAACTTGGCAATACAGACCACCACATCCAATCCACCAATAGCAACTATTCAGATTACCAACTGGAGTGAGGAAGTTAAAGAAAACATCTCAGTTATCAAAGTTTCAATGATGAATCTACTTAACAGTATTCTAATAATAACTTATACAGAGATGGCAGAAGAAGCTTTCCAAGAAACAACCAATGAGACACCAAAAGCAGCATGCATAAATTACTCAAACATGGAAATGGAGATAGAAGAAGAAACTCAAGGATCAACCTCACGCTGGCAACAAGTTGATAACAAGGGTAAACAGAAATTGAACAGCCGAATCATCAAACCAAGATCCCTATCTCCTTTCGATAAAACCATCTGCTATGGCAGAAAAAGGGCCAATATCAGTATTCCAGCAACAAACTTGCCAGGTAAAACTATAGCTCAAAAGATAACTTTTCTTATCAAGGTCCTAAATTCACCAGACGGATTAATGACAATCCGTAGTGAAAAGAAAAAAGAGGTTGAACACATCATTGCCATTCTGAGTAATAAATAAGAAACAATTGAGATCTGCAATACCCCACTGCCTGATACAGACAACAAACACATAGATCTCATGGAATATACAAACCCAGTCCTAAAACAGGAAAACAGTATCAGAGTATGAGACATCCCCCTGGATACCAAACTCATAGAAGTATAACAATCCTTTGTCAAGTATGGAGTGATAAGCAACATCACAATGTCAACCCAACAAATGTAGCAGACAGTCATGATCACCTATATAAACAAAGAGGACAAACAAGCCCTAATCGACAGATGGAGTGTCCCACTTAAATCAAACTCAGTAAGAGTCTTTGATGCACAATGGAATGTGGATCAGATGAAAGCATGTGATCAAACTACAACAAAGCTCACTAACCTTCCACTCAACACTATTGCATTTGATCTAAGAAGAATCTGTGAATAAACCGAGGCCAAGACCTGTTATATTCCAAGAAGAATGTTATATCAAAGAAAGAGATTTGCAGTCATCAGCTTTATCAGCCAGGAAGACTTAGAAGTTGCTATATCTCAAGAATTCCAACTCGGAAACTTCAACTACACCTGGTAACCAATTGAAGCCAAACTATATACAATCTGCAATAGCCCAGATCACCTACTCAACAACTGCCTCATCAAAGAAAGAAGAATGCAATAGAGGGAATACAATAAAGAACAAGCAAACAAATTTGACAAACTATACAACAAGTTCAGACCGGCACGCACTACTACAATCAGAAACCAAACCAGACCTTTACAGCACCAACATATCCAACCAGGATCTTATGTAGCAGCAGTCAAATCTGGATAATGCCAATCAAGCCAGATGGAAGAGAACACCTCTACACTAGCTGACATCATGGCCTTCCTTTAAGAAATCAAACAAGAAATTGAAGAGATTAAAGAAAACATCATTGATCTAAATGAAAGAGTGTACAAGCTAGAGGTTCCTGAAGTCAATCTCACCGATACCATATTAACTGAGAACAAAGAAGAAGAGTCCTTCAACTGAAACAAAACATCTAGTACTCAACCAAACGAAAAGAAGTACTCCAATATCCGAGCCCAACAACAACAGATCCATGAGTCCATAAGTAAGATGAATCAAAACATGCACAAGGCACTAAATGCAATCTCAGACCTGATTCCTAGCACAATCTCCCCCTCTAGAAACTATCAATAAGTAATACACCAGAATTTCTTTCACCAGAAAATTCATTATATAATAGTCACATCACACAAACAGAAAAAATATCCAGAGATATACAAATATGAACTCCTATAGATAAAGATGGGTCCCTAAAGGGGGAGGCAAGGATATAAGTCAAATGTCTCTCACTAGGAAACTTTAAAATTTTTAAATTAATAACTATAAAAAAACTACTTACAATTGTTCTCCATTATCCAAATTATTGATTTATAGTATTTTCTGATTTTTGTTCCTATTGAAGTAAAGAGTTATGAATTTTGTCCCTCAAAAAAGGACATAAGTAATTTGTGAAATTTTATATACTAAATACTTTAGGGACCCATCATTATCTATAGATTCTACCATCTCCTCAAATGACTATACATCAGAAGACAACCCTAGTAACATCAACTCAACAATATACACTGATTCAAACACTCAACACCCAATTTGGCAAACCACAACAGTCAATATCCAAGGCCTAACAAATAATCACAAAAGAGAAACCTGATTCAACTGATGTATCACAAAAGGCTGGGACATTATAGTAACAACTGAAATCAATTGCACGCATCAACAATCTAAACACTGGAAACACCCACTCTACAATATAATTTGATCACATAATGATAAACAGACACTAGGACAAGGGCTTAACCTGATGATCAAAAAAGATATAGCAGACCACATTTATAAACATAATGCATAAAAGGGAAGGCTCATCCACGCAGACCTTGCCTTTTCAAAAAAACAAAAACTCAGAATTATAGGTATTTACTTCTATGCAAACAAAAGAGATAAAGGATGATAAGACACTCTTAATAAACTGAAGCAATGAATAAGAGAAGCCCTTCAAAAAAACTGACACCTCCTCATCTTAGGGGACCTCACGGAGTCATCAACCCAGCATAGGATAAAAATAGCATATATGAACAAATGACATTCAACAAACCAACAGGCTTCCAGATAGAAATTCTCTTAGACTATAGTTTGGAGGACATATATAGACTACACAATCCAAACAAAAGAGAATTCACCTGGTACTGTAAGAACAGCAGCTGCAGAATCAATCAAATCTGGATGAATATACTCCTTTTATGGCAAAGCAAGAAGGCCTATATTAGAGAAGCCTTAGACCCCTGATTTCCAGTGACCACAAACCCACGATAGAGACATGGCAACTAAACTCTTACAAGGAGGTCTCTTACCACAAGCTGAATCACAGATACAATTGGTAGTTGGTTAATAGCGAACAATGGAAAAAATTCTTCTCAAAAGTTGATAGAGCTCTTGATAACCAAAGCACAAAACCAAAATTGATAGATAGTCAATGGAACCACATTTGCAACTATATCCTAAGAGCAGACAAGCTCCACATTCCAAAGAGAAAACAACACAGGAAAAAAAGAATAATTAGTAAGGAAAATATAATCAAAGATCCCTTAACACAGTTGCAACTCTTCTATAACAAACTCAAAGCCAGTCAGAAAACCAACAAATCTTCTCCCATTCTACCAAAACAGCTTCAAGAAAGGTTTCCAGACATTCAACAGCACCTTACAGAACTAAAGACAGAGCACTCCAATAACTTTTTGCAATACTGGTTAGATTATATGCAAAAAATTATATGAGGTCACAAAGTTATTGCCCAAGCAATCACCCATAGAAAACAAGTCCTAGCAATCAAACGTAAAACAATAATAAGAAAAGAATATCTAGCAACAAACAAAAAAGCAATAATAAATAGCATTATGGAAAAACCCAGGAGAACCATCATCCTGGATAAGATCATCACAAAGGGTGAAAAAGTGTCAATTATAACAAATACAACAGAAATCAAAAACAGGATCAGACAACACTTTCAGGACTGGACACCAGCCAGAAAAATTAAACCAATATCCAACTTTTTCTATTGAGCAGCAGAATACGAACCAAAAAAGAATATCAACCTTCTTTGGTACAAGTCAGTCCTAACTGAAATATCCACCAGTGAAATCAAAAAAGCAATAAAAGACAGAAGTGCAAAATCAGCTCTCAGGAAAAATAAAATCCCCTATATAGCCTATAAAAAACTTGAAGCCAAAACATTAGAAGAAATCTGTTCCCTCTTTAACAAAATTATCAGAGAAGGAGACATCCCAAAAGAGTGTAGCAAAGGAGCTATCTACCCAATACCCAAACTAAAAAACTGGCAAAACAATTTAGACATCACAAGACCGATTATACTCTTAGATGCAGAAGAAAGATTTTCACAAAAATCATTACAGACAGACTGACACTATACATAGGAGACCACAAGATCCTCTTAGAACTGAATTGAGCAGCACTTCCTGGTTGCAGCACACAAGAACCAATTCACATAATAAACAACATCATCGAACATGCAAAAAACATGAACAGACAAGCCTGGATGCTTAGCCAAGACATGTCAAAGACATATGACTCAGTCAATCTGGAAATGCTAACTTTAGCTCTCAAATGTATCAGGGTCCCCCCTCAGCTTATTAATATTCTCCTGAACATACTCAATTACAGACAAAACATAGTTTTGACATGCCATGGTTCCACAGCAGAATATGATGTTGAGGATGGTATTGACCAAGGAGACACAATATTCCCACTCCTCTGGCACATCTTTTATGATCCACTTATAACCAAAATTGACCAAAACTTTTCAGGATACACAATCTCTACAAAGATCTGCAGAAATCTCCAAGAAGGTTGGTCAACAAAAAAAGTAAATATTGCAGTCAGTATATATATAGATGATACTACCTGGATCACAGACAATGTTGAAGAAATAAGAAAGATCATAAAAAAAGCTGAAGAATTTTATCACATCAATGACATTAAAATCAATCCATAAAAATCATAACTTATCATTATCAATGGGAAAAAAAAGAACTTTGAGCAAGGGATAGCAATTGACAATCAAATCATCCAGGGCTGTCCCAAAGGAATGCCAGTTAGAATTTTAGAAATGTGGTATGACAGTTTAGGAAAGAAAGACTACCAAAGAAACTTAATCCAACAGAAATTTAGAAAGACCAAAGCACTCATAGGAATGAAAAACCTCACAGATAAACAGATGCAATATATTATAAGTCATATCCTAATTCCTAGTGCTGAATACCTATGTAATAATATGGTTCTATCAGAAAAATCATTCAATCTTCTCATAAGCAATATTACCTCAACCTTCAAACACAAACTAGGCTTGGCCAGAATGACTCCTAACAATATCCTATACAATAAATATGAGTACAATATAATATACCTCTGGGATAAACAATTATTATTACATACAACAAACTGGACTAATAAAATTAATGGAACCAACAGAGCAGGAGCAATTGCAAGAATAAGATTTCAAACTCTGCAAAATGAATTCTGGTCAACACACTCTATTATGAACAAAATAGAAAGTCCCTTGAAAAAGCTAGGCAATAACCTCACACATGACATTATTTGGCTCCTGAGAAAACATGGCTTCACAGCATACCTGTCACAAGAGATTTATAGCCTGACCTTAATAAAAGAAATTGATATCCCAATCGAGGATATAATGAGCAAGGCCTTCTTTACCAAACATTAAAAAAACCTAAAGAAATATAACATCCTCTTCACAGGATGACTTCTCAATATAGATAGAACCAAAACACTAGAATGGTGTCAAGTCATCTGAATTAACAAAAGATTTATTCCAGGCCCAACTCCTGTTTGGTTCACTACTATACAAAATAAACTCAAAGAAACACTAGAAACTAAAGACCAAGATGACCTATTACAACCAAAAATATCTTCATACAAGGCATACCCACTACTAACCTTTCCATAATTGGATCATACTGGATCTATACAATAAAAGAAGTCACCCAAACTATCAGTAAAAGACAACAAAAAATAGATCAAAACACCATTAAATACAGACATTACACACAAAATCCAAAAAGCTTACCACTGGAGGCATGCGAAGAATGCACAATTAAAGTCTTGGAGGACCAAATAGGAGAATGCAGCTTCATGGCCATCAAATAACAATCCATTTCAATACCAGTTTACAAAAGCAAGACTTCAACAAGAAAAAGTTATTACATAGAAAGAGAACAACCTGGTGAAACAGGGTCTCCTCCAACTCTCTATCTATTACACTTTCTGAACATATATATGTCTCTTCAATCCAACAGGAAGCAGATATTAAAATCTACTATCCAAAAAGTACATATTCACATCACAGGCAGTTGAACAAACTGCTTAAAAGCTCTCCAGAAAGCCTAGAAATATTAGGGACAATTAGAGAAAAGCTAGAAAATTATGTTATCTTTGAGATATTCACCGACGGCTCTTTAATCAACTTTAATGGGAAATACTACATGGGTCTGAGTTGGATTATTATTATCCTAGACTCAAAAGAGCATACTTTTCAAGGACAAGTAACTACACACTTATCATTAACCAGAGCAGAAATTGCAGCAATCCTCATAGTACTTAGTATTCTACTTGAACACAGTTCAGCAACTCTATATATAGATAGTCAGGCAGCGATCAATGGAATCCTCAAGACCCAAAAGGAAGATCCAAGGAAAATTATAAAAACACAAAAAAACTCAAACCTCCTGCTTTAAATAACAAGTTTATGTAAACAGAACCAAATAAAACTATCTCTAAGTAAAATAAAGGGACATTCAGGAATTGAATACAATGAACAAACAGACCACCTGATACAGATTGATAGATGAAAAGGAATGAGACTGGGTGAGAAAGTGATTGAGATTTTAAGAACACAACATGGTTCCTTAGATATAGTTCCCCAATGGAACAACATCTCTACAGAAATCCTCATAAAAATGATTACGAAAAAGCTCACCCAAACAATTCACCTAGCCAAATGGAAACTCCTCAATTGAACAAGATGAAATTACAGTAAAAGAATAGTAAAAGAAATACACTGGCAGACAACCACCTCCCTACTACAACCAATCAAAATAAGCAACCATCACACTGACTAAGAAGATCAAAAACTTAGAAAATTCTGTCTCGACATTTGGAATGACGAATTGCCAACCAAAAGCAAATTACATGTGAGAATTCCCTCCCTACATAAGGACAACAAATGCTCCAAATACCATGAACCAGAGACTAGTACATATCCGTTCATCTGCAATAAATTCAGATTCAAAACTGAAGAGTTCCTAATCAAAACTGTAACCATACACATCAAAAGTTACACAACACAAGAAGAAGGAAAGAAGTTTGAAAGTAACTTCACAAGCAAAACGAATTGGAGATACAAAGAGTACTTAATAGCAAGCATTAGAGATGCCTTCTTTAAAGAACTAGTCTCTCATATCCAAACCATTATTCCAGATAGACTGAATAGAAAGATCTACCTCACTCAAATACATATCGACATAATCAATTTCCTATACAAAATATGAATTGAATGATATGAAACATTTCAGAAGTGAAAGGCCACCTGGGGCATCACAAGAAAGAAAGAAAAACAAGCAAAATATGAGTCCAAAAAGGAAGATCTATTATTCAGCTCAAGAGAAAGACATAAAATATCAATATGTTAGTCTGGTCAATGACTTTATGGACCAGTGGCTTACAAATATTAGAGACAACTCCTTTATCTTTGAAATTTATTTTAGCACTAGCCCAACCTTGGCAGGTTAGTCCCCTCACTAGGGGTAGCAACAAGCCGCAAGGTGAGTATCTCTATAAAAAGAGTTTTCTATTGAGTTTTATTTATAGAAAATAGGTAGTAAGTTCTAGGGTAACCTTCCTATGTAATTTTGCTGCAAATATACACTCATCTGACAAAAGTATCTGACTATATGAAGATCACTACTCTAAGGACCAAACTTTATCCATGAATAACTCGAAATCTAATGCATAAAAATGCATCAAAATTTTTTTTTTGTGTAGTTACAAACTTCCTTTATTCAAAAATAAAAAAAAATCAATGCCTAAAACTCATGAACTTACCGATTTTGAGCGTGGCAAAATTATTGGCCTGTAGAAAGGTGGTTACAGTGAGCGCAATATTAAAGATATTCTTAATCATCCAAAAACAACTATTTATGATATTATTGAAAGATATAAGACAAATCAACAAACTAGTATCATTTATAGGTCTGGTAAACCATCTAAATTGACAGAAAGAGACATTAGACATCTTGTAAAAACTGTAAAAGAAGATCGACAACAATCTTTAAATGAAATAATAGAAAAATTTAGTCAATCATTAACAATCTCAATAAGCTCTCGTACTATTCAATATATTTTACATGATGAAAGATTTTATAGTTGAGCTGGAAAAGAAAACCTTTGGTATCTGAAGAAAATAACAAAAAAAGATTAGAATGGTATCATACTAGAAAAAATTGGAATATAATAATATGAAGTGATGAATCTCACTTTTTATTGTTTCAAAATGACTCACATCATTGGGTTTAGTGACGTTTATATAAAAAATATGATATAAGTTGTCTAATTTCAACAGTAAAATCAAGAAATCAAGGTATAATGGTATGAGGATGTTTTACAAAAAATAAAATTGGACCTTTGATTCAAGTTTCTAATAAAATTATAGGATCTATATATATTGAAGTTTTAGAAAATAATCTTTTACCATTTATTAATGAATTAGATAATAATTTAGATTATATTTTTCAAGATGATAATGCCCCAGTTCATCAGGCAAAAATAGTTAAATAATGGTTAGAAAATAATTTGATAACAAATATTTTTTTACACACACAATCACCAGATCTTAATCAAATTGAATATTTATAGAATATTTTAGAAAAAAGAGTTTATAAATATGATTCCCATTCAAAAAATCTTGCAGAATTAATGATTATTTTAGAAAGAAAATGGAATCAAATTGAATTAGAAAATTTAGAAAATTTAGTAGAAAGTATGTCAAGAAGAATTCAGGCTGTAATAGATAGTAATGGAAATTCAACAAAATATTAATAGTATTAATAAAAAATTCAGACTTTTATGAACACATTAGTATAAATTTTATTAAAAGTTATTTAGTAAATTCTTTAATAATAATAAAAACAAAATCAACTTTGAATTTTAAAAATTGTGATGATCGATATGTGATCAGATACTTTTGGCAGGTGAGTGTACAAATAAAACAAGGCTGAGTCAGTATTTAAAAAAAAAAATTTATTAAATTTAAAACCATGTTAAATTTTATTTTTTATATAGTAAATATATGAACCTAAAAAAGTAAAACAAAATCTTATCTGATGGATTGACATAAACTAACACACTTTACAATTGTAAAGAAAGATAAAAAAAAATTTTAGCAAAGCAAGCAACCTGTATATTGCAGCACTTATATAATAATATTACTATAGTATCCAATATAATATTGATATAGGTCAATTGATACAAGTTGCTATAATTGTTTGAATAGATAGTAATTGTTAAAAATCAATCAATGTAAGAGTGATTTATAGTAAAGAAACATGATTTGACAATAAATAAATAAATTTTTTTTTCAATTTTTTGTCAATTTTTTATTTTGCTTCCTTTTACTTTTATCACTTTACCATCCCTATTGTCAAGTATCTTGCCTAGGAATTTTTTTTTATCTGTAAATGTTTTTTTTTTCTGTTTCTTGCTAGTTTTCAAAAAATATATATACCTCTTTATACAATATATTGATTAAACAATTGATTTTATTTAAATATATATAGCTGCCTGCTACCATATAGTTATAATTGAAGATATATTTTTATCACTTACTGATGTTTTTATAGCTGTTACATTAATTACCTTTGCTTTTGTTGCAACTGTATATTCAGTTTTTTCTTTTTTAACTAAATAAACTAATACATTTTTTACTACTTTAACTATTATTTTTTATCGACTAAATAATTTGGTATCTTAATTATCAACCAAACCTTTACATCGATTCACTGTTCCAATCATATTTATAGTTAAGTAAGTACAAGACATTTAATATTTTGTTGCTGCTGCACCTTATATTTATTTCAAAAACACTGGTATAGATAATATGATGCATGTCTTGAAGAAACAGAAACAAATTGAAACTAATGGTAAGTAAATCAATCGAAGAAGAAAACAAAAATAAAAAAGCTTTTTACCTATCAAATCTATAAAGTTGCCTCTAGTAGAAAATTCTGAACTAATATTTGTAGACTGGCCTTCGTAAAAGTGCAACTAGCTGCTGTCAATAAAGTTTGATATTGCCTTCAGTGGTAAATCCTGAACTAATATATTAAATTTTGTCAATAAAATACTAGGTAAGCTTAAATCTGTTATATTGTTGCTACTGCCTCCAATGGAAAATCCTGGACTAAAGCAGAGCTCTTGAAAACATTTAAGTAGACATTTGTATAGTTGCAAGTAAAGATGGGTCCTTAAAGAGGGAGGCAGAGACAAAAGTCAAATGTTCCTTACTAGGAAATATTAAAATTTTTAAATTAATAACTATAAAAAAACCACCTACAATTGTTTTCCATTATCCAAATAACTGATTTATAACATTTCCTGATTTTTGTCCCTATTAAAATAAAGAGTCATGAATTTTGTTCCTTAAAAAAGGACATAAGTGATCTATAAAATTTATATGCTAAATACTTTAGGAACTTATTATTAGTTGCAAATTGGATTGTTAACAATTTAACTTACAGCTAGACCATTGATTTCCTGTTACACTAGTAAGTTGTATATATATATATAGCTAATACCTGTTTTTTAAATATATATAGAAATTTATACTGCTGTTTTATATTTCCTTGTGTCATTGAAAAATGATAACCCTGAAGAGTATATTATCTGCTTACAAAGTCATTTCACTAAATTAACAAGTGTTTATCTGGCTATGTCAGATCCTAATATTGATTCATTTTCAAATGTAAATAGATCAAAGTATACTGTATGTACTTGTTGTATATATTTTATTAATGCTAATAAAAAATAGGAAAATTTATGGAGAGAATTTGTGAGGTTCCTGAGATTTTGTCATGCCAATGATGTAGAAACTATAACTGCTTTGAAAGCAGACATCGACAAATTAAAAAAAAATAAAATAAAAACACATAAAAATTTTGTAAGTCCAAATAGTTTTAACAATAAAAAACCTAGTTAATATCTTTATATTTCAAGTAAGAAAGAACTTGATAACACAAAAACACTTTGCCAATATCCACAATGTAAAAACGATATTTCTTGGGTCTCTGTCTAAATATAACAAAAAAAAAAAATCAAAGAAAAGTGGATGTATTAACAAGTAAATCTGCTGTCTTCACACATAAAAGTCATTAATACTATCTCTTGCCTGTTAAATGTAATAAAAAAAAATGAGGAAATTATAATCCATAACAAATATTTAGGCAAGGTGGTGCTTGCTATATATCATAATTAAATTGGTATAAAGTTTTAAATATCATGCAAGGTACAGTGCTAGAAATGTTTCAACTACAAAAAAGAGTTGTCTAATCCAATGGTACAGTATATCAAAACTTAATCAAGAAGCATTGGTAGCTGCTAGATATATAAAGTTTATATATGTTTAATTTCATACTTAAGCAGTACTGACAACAAGTTTTATATATCTGTTGACAAGAAAATATAGAATTTTTAGATATGTTTTCAATATACTGAAAGAGTTATGAGGAACAAGTCAGTAGTACCTATACAAAGAAAAAGTTATCATGATGAATAGCCTCTTGTTTAACTATGCAATAGGTATTTTTTCTATCAATATGACTTTAAGTATATAGTAAAAATTGCCAAGCATGAACTTCCAAGATTAGATAGAAACAAATATGAAGTAGTCAAAAAAAGTATCACAGTTTTTTATGACAAAAAGGAAATCAAACTTAACTATCCCTTGGGTCTCTGTGAAGCATATGTATCCTGAAGATACAACAAATTTGCCTATATCAATACAAATTTCCTGAACCATGCAATTGTAGCCAGCTGCCTGAGAGGAATTCGCTCTGAAAATAATTTAGAATTTACTTGCCAAGAAGGGAATTTTGATGGAGGCAACTTTTATATAACTAAATAGAAAATAAAAGTAGAGATGATAGGTATTTTTATAAAAATGATAAAAAAGTTTAGAATATAAAATACTAAGTTTTTATTTAAATTTTTATATAAGGCAACACTCTTTTTTGTTACCGGCACAACTGTTTTGCTAAAGAAAAGTGTAACTAGTGATTTATCACAAAACCTGGCAAAAAAAAAACAGTAACAACAATTAAAAAATGAAAAAAAGAAATCAAAAAAGAAAAACATATAAAGTATCAACAAGAGCAATTGTAACAAGATCCCCTTGCTTTGCTAATACTGGAAGAATTGATAAAAAAAAATCAAAACAGTAGCAGTACTGCAGAAAATTTAAATTATACAGATGTACTGTATATTTTAATTTAGAAAAAAATTGTCGTAAATGACAATAAATTATAAATATTAAAAATATAAATTATTAACTATATAAAATCTAAAGATGGCAAGTAAATATTAAGTAGGGAAAAATGAATAAAAAAAAAAAAACATGATTAAAAAAATATTAGATTAACCAAATGAATATGAATCAAATAAAAATAAATCTGTTCAGATATAGATCGGATCAAATAAAAACTGATTCAATTCAATCTGTATGATCCCTAGCTGTAGATAGGAATTACAATGAATCAAATCTAATTGGATCAGTTTTTATTTGATCTGATTTATATCCAAATGGATTTATTTTTATTTGATTTATATTTATTCAGTTAATCCAATATTTTTTTTAATCATGTTTTTTTTTTTTCGTTTTTTCCTATCTAATGTTTACTTGCCATCTTTAGGTTTTATTTATAAACATTTAGTTAATAGTTTACAATTTTAATATTTATAATTTATTGTCATTCATGACCATTTTTTTCTAAATTAAAATATATACCTATATAATTTAAATTTTTTGCAGTATTGCTACTGTCTTGATTTTTTTTTATCAATTTTTCCAGTACTAGCAAAGCAGAGAAATCTTGTTACAATTGCTCTTGCCAATACTTTATATGTTTTTCTTTTTTGGTTCCTTCTTTTCATTTTTTAATTGCTGTTACTGTTTTTTTTGTCAGGTTTTGTGATAAACCACTAGTTACACCTTCTTTTAACAAAATAGTTATGCCATATAACTCTTATTCTAATCAATAAAAAAGAGTATTGCCTTGTATAAAAATTTAATTAAAAACTTAGTATTTTATATTCCAATCTTTTTTATTATTTTTATAAAAATACTTGTTATCTCTACTTTTATTTCCCATTTAGCCATATAGAAGTTGTCGCCATCAAAATCTTCTTCTCAGCAAGTAAATTTTGAATCACTTTTGAAGCAAATTTCTTTTAGGCAGCTGGCTGCAATTGTATAATCCAGAAAATTTGTATCAATATGAGCAAATTTGTTGTATCTCCAGAATGCATATACTTTACAGAGACCCAAGGAATGGTTAAGTTTTATTTTCTTTTTGTCGTAAAAAACTGAGATACCTTTTTCAACTGCTTTATATTTGTTTCCATCTAACCTTGAAAGTTCATGCTTGACAATTTTTTACTATATATTCAAAGTCATATTAGTAGAAAAAATACCTATTGTATAGTTAAACAGGAGGCTGTTCATCGCAACAACTTTTTCTTTGTATAGGTACTGCTGGCTTGTTCTTCATAACTCTTTCAGTATATTGAAAACATGTATAAAAATTCTGCATTTCCTTGTTGACAGATATCTTAAACTTGTTGTCAGTACTGCTTAAGTATAAAATTAAATATATATGAACTTTATATATCTAGCAACTGTCAATACTTCTTGATTAAGTTTTGATATATTATCAGATTAGGCAACTCTTCTTTGTAGTTAAAACATTTCCAGCACTGTACCTTGTCTAATATTTAAAACTTTGGATCCAATTTGATTATAATATACAACAAACACTACCTTGCCTAAATCTTTGTCACAAATTATAATTTCCTTATTTTTTTTATTATATTTGATAGGCAGAAGGCAGCATTGATGGCTTGTACATGTGGAGACAATGAATTTACTTTTTTGTACATCTACTTTCCTTTGATTTTTTTTTGTTATATTCAGGTAGAGATCTAAGAAATATCATTTTTACTTTATGGGCATTAGCAAAGTGTTTTTGTGTTATTAGGTTTTCTTTTATCTAAAATATAAAGGTGTTAATTAAGTTTTTTATTATTAAAACTATTTGAACTTATAAAATTTTTATGTATTTTTATTTTATTTTTTTTCAATTTGTTGATGTCTGTTTTCAAAGCAATTGCAGTTTCTGTATTATCGGCATACCAAAATCTCAAGAACTTAATAAATTTCCTTCATCAATTTTCTTATTTTTTTATTAGCATTAATAAAATATATATAGCAAGTATATATACTTCAATATTTTTTTTTTTTTTAAACACCAGCTCAACCTTTACTTTATTAGATATAATTTTTAAATATTGATATAATATATATTAAAAATATAATTGTAAATCTATAAAGTAGCAATATGACTATACCGGTTAACCTCAGACATATTGCTGTCTCTAAAATGAGAACTAATGAAGGGTCACTAGTGCTAAAAAAAATTTTTATAGGAGGGAAGAAGAAAGATTGGAGAATAAATAAGTGGATGGGATGGTTAATCTATATATATAAATTCTTGCTGTGCGATTTTTTCAGGGAGAAGAAAATTTTATTCAGAATATTCATTAAAATCTCTTAGGTAGTACCAAATACCCATTCATATATGATAGTAAAAACACCAGTATATGGTCTGATTATATTTCAGATCTCCAATAATTTTTGCGTAATATCAGTTGTGTTTCAGATACCTTTACCTAAATTCTTGAAAAATGTGGGAATCTCAGTCATTGCCTTTGATAGCCGATTTGTGCTCTCTTGCTAAAGCTCCCAAAACATCAGTGCGGATTATATACGGGAGTAAGATACTAATGCTCAGTAGAAAGGGAAAGTCTTTAGGATAACTGCTAAGTCACTTTCTTGGAGAGATATGGGGAAGGGGAGGTGAGTTCAATCTCATTTAGAAATGAGAAGAGTTTGGGGGAAGGTGCATATATATTGATACTGGTAGGCCAATCCACAGACTATTATCATTGATTCTTATCATATGCTGGTGCAGTAAAGGCCACTATTCATATACTCTATTCTCTATGTTCTTAAAAGCCAAGCCAAGGAATCAATAGAAGAATCAGTGCCCTATCTTCAAATCTTTACCTATTCGATGGAACTAGAAGAACCTATCTGGTGATCAGAGGTAGGTGACTGCATCTTCAAAAACCTGATGCAGCATCTTGTAACCTTTACCATAGTTGAATGGACTCTTTCTGGAGATAGTCAATGACTTGTGTGGTAGTGTATCTTGTATCCACCCACACCAGAGCAAATGACTTATGGTGAACCCCAGGTTCTTATGGAGCTGAGGAAATGCATTTAAGACATATGAAATGGCCAATAGGAGCTTGTTTATATTCTGTTACTAATGTGTTTTGTGTCAGCCAATCAGATGCTGGGTGACATTGTACTATCAAAAATTCAGGGTCAAACTGAGGTAAGCAAAATCCTCCAAGAAAACCATGAAAAAAAAATAGTAGATACTTTAAGAGGGTATAAGACAGAATAAGAAGGTAAATAATGAGCCTTCTCCTATCAACATAATCTCTATTGTTTGTCACTTCCAGCTCTGTAAAGTGACACTCCACTTGTCAGTCCTTTTACTTCCTAGAACCTTCTTGCCCTTAGTAAAGAAAATACGTACTTGAGTCTTTTCAGGCCACTAGAGGCTCAAGTTTTTATTCAAGGAAGTTTATAAACAAGTAAGGAAGGGTAGAAGTGATACATGAAGACAGGCTTCAGGTTGTTTTAATGAAAGTATAAAAACTTTATTATTAAAGAAGTATAAAACTTCTTGCAAACATCTTTTTTGTGTATGGTCAGAGGATCAGCGGAAAGAGTTTTTTTTATATATACTTCGATATATTTATATTTGAAAAAGAATTTATATTAGAATCAGACATAGTCAGATAAACACTTGTTAATTTAGTGAAAGAACTTTACAAGTAGGTAATATACTCCTCAGGGTTATTATTTTTCAATGACATAAGGAAATGCAGTACAGCAGTATAAATTTCTATATATATTTAAAAAACAAGTATTAGCTATATATATATATGTATAACTTGCCAATGCAACAGGAAACTGAAAGCTTAGCTGCAAGTTAAATTGTCAATAATCTAACTTGTAACTATATAAATGCTTGCTTAAATGTTTTTGAGAGCCCTGCTTTAGTTCGGGATTTCTTACTAGAGGCAGCAGTAGCAAAGTAAAAGATTTAAGCTTGCCTAGTATTTTGCTAACAAAATTTAATATATTAGTCTAGGATTTTTCACTAAAAACAATATTGAACTTTATCGACAGTAGCTAATTGTACTTTTATAAAGGCTAGTCTACAAGTATTAATTCAGGGTTTCCCATTGGAAGCAACTTTATAGACTTGCCAGGTAAAAGGTTCTTTGATTTTTGTTTCTTCTCTTTGATCGATTTACTTATCATTAGCTTCAATCTGTTTCTGTTTTTTCAAGACATGTATCATATTATCTATACCAGTGTTTTAGAAATAAATATAAGGTGCAACAGCAACAAAATATCAAATGCCTTGTACTCACTTGACTGTAAATATGATGGGAACAGTGTATTGATATAAAGATATGGTCAATAATTAAAGTACCAGGTTATTTAGTTAATAAAAAATGTCAATTAAAGTATCAAAAAATGTGTCAGTTTATTTAGTCAAAAAAGAAAAAACTAAATATAAGTTGCAGCAAAAGCAAATGCAGTTAATATAACAACTGTAAAAATATTAGCAAGTAATAAAAATATATCTTTGATTGTAGCTATATAGTGACAGACAGCTATATATATTTAAATAAAATCAATTGTTTAGTCAATATATAAAGAGGTATATACATTTTCTCAAAAACTAGCAAGAAACTGGAAAAAAAACCTTTGCAGATAAAAAAAAAATTTCTAGCAAGATACCTAACAGTAGGATAGGTAAAGCAATAAAGTAAAAGAAAGCAAAATAAAAAATCAAAAAAAAGTTTTTTTTATTTATTGTTCAATTATGTTTCTCTACTATAGATTACTCTTATATTAATTGATTTTTAGCAATTACTATCTACCCAAACAATTATAGCAACTTGCATCAATTGGCCTATATCAGTATTATATTAGATACTATAGTAGTATTATTATATAAGTATTATAATATACAGGCTGCTTGCTTCGTTAAAATTTTTTTTTTATCTTAGAAAAAGTTAAATGATAAATATCATTCTGACAATATATTAAACATTACAACAAAAAAAATAAAATTTAAAATAAATTACCAGCATTTCTTATCAAAGACTCTTTTTACCATGACCTCAAACATATACATGTTCTAACTGTTTTGCTTAATAGCTGATTTTTTTTTATTAGTTATTAAATTTTTGCTTACTAAAAAGACTTGTTTCAATAAAATACTTATTACAGGTGCTGCCAAATAATCATATGTCATGAGTGTCAAACATGAAAATTGATGTTCATGTATTTTCTGCCACTCTAATATATCAATTTTGTCACACACATTTAGAAGAAAAAAATATAGTGGCAATTCATCTGGTTTTTCTATATAATGCCACTTAAACAGCTTCAAACTAATTGTCCCTTAAATATCTTTGCCACTACCTGATACAGTATTTTATATGTCACACTTCTTGTATTTTTGAAAAGCTTCTAAAAAACTTTAAAATTGTAATATACTTAATATTTATTTTATTGTATTTAATAAAATATAAAAATATA
>CAJVPT010001821.1:0-19805 GCA_910592055.1 Acaulospora colombiana | reverse complement strand
AGCTTACCAATGTATGCCAAAAAGGCAGAGCTGAATGTGTTAGGAAAACAGCCCTCCTTGAGAATAGAGCTGAATGTGTTAGGAAAACAGCCCTCCTTGAGAATAGAGCTAAATGTGTTAGGAAAACAGTTCTTATTGAGAATAGAGATAAGAGTTAGTGATATACCAAAGAAACAGAATGCAATAAAAAGACACTTACCTTCGGCCAAGTCTATCACCACGTCTCTGCCTTCCTTAAGTGTTCTTTATAGAAGGCATTCTCTTCTTTGGGTTATTTGTGAATATTCTTAAGAAGTCTGGGTTATGCGAGGCACTACGGATTAGCGATAGACTCGCCGGGATAACCCATGACAATAGAGTCATTGTTTATTGATATATAATTATCTACCAGTTTATAAGATTTCTTGGTAGAATGATCTATTTTTTTTCTCAGATTGTTATATTGTTTAGTTGTGAAAGAAGGTGGGCTTATGATAAAACTATTTCTAATGATTGCATTATTCTATCTAATTGAATATAGATATGATTATTAGTAGAATTATATACTAGCTAGTATGGGATAAAATAGGATTTGTTGTTTTGAATATTATCATTACTATTGTTTTTATTGAAGTATTGGTATAGATTATTCAGTATATTTTTCTTTTATCTAGGTTTGTTAGGAATACTTCAATTTATATATTGTAACCTATTTATTCAAATCTGTATAGAGAGTTTCATAGAAGATCGCAATTTAGTATTATTTTTCATAAACTTTTTTGTATTAGAAGGAGACTAATTCCTTACATCTGTTAAAGAGAATTTTAATTGCTCTTTATTTCTTAAGTATCATTATTGTAATATTTTTTTTTTAGAAAGTTGGCTTGGCTAAGTTTATTAGTAAAGTTTTACATATAAATATATTTGATCAGAAGAAAACAATAATAAGCTAGTAAACTAATAATAGGTTAAAAAACCAAATAAGGCTGAGCCATCTTCAGATAGAGACCTAACAAGAGAATCATTAGAGTGATATAAAATTTTTAAAGAGTTATTATATGTATCAAATCTAATTTGTCTAACTTAATTCAATATAGGGAATATATGTTCATATATTAATCTTCTTAAAAAAATTGTCTACTGCTAGGAGAAATAATTAGAAACAATAGCTATATAAGGATCAATAGGAAAGAGGCTTTTGCTCACATCTTGAAAGGACTTGATGAGAGAGGGAAAATAGTAATCTATTATAAAGTTGACATTTGAGACTATACTATTGTTACCACTTCTATACTATTGACTGAATACTCTTTGAAAACTTTATCAGTTAAGAGTGCAATGTCTGTTTTTCAGTTGCTTTTAGTACTGTCATGTTGTAATTCTTGTGTTTTCTAATTTCGATCCTATATCTTATCTTACTCTACTTACATTGGAACTTCTTTTGATATTCTTTTAAGTAATCAGACAAGACAAAGGGTTTTCATGAGTGTTTAAAACTGGGGATAAAGAAAGTTGAAGAGAAAGGGGCTATGAAGGAGGAGTATAAGGGATAAAACCTTTGTTGTTCAGTGAATTTGTTCTTATTTGCCTATTGCAATAACCTATCTAGAAAAGCAAACTTGATCTTTTTAGCATATGCCTTTGCTAACCTTGATAAATGTTGCTCTTGAAATACTATTATTATATTAGTATTATGACTAATTTAAGAATATAATCTTATTCTTTTATAATTATAGAATGACTTTTTTATTTTTTTTATTATCTTGTAGTATTGATTTGATGAATAGAACACTTCCTTAGTAATTAAATGTTTTTTTTCATTTTCAACTTTGAAAGGTAATTTGTATACTCTTTGCTAAAGCTAGTATTGTAGTTGTCAAATTTTTTTTAATAAGCTTCTAAAAGTCAATAGGATTATCTAAAATATTATCAGGCTTCTAATATTTGATTTGACTCTATTTTAACCTAATTATAGTAGCAATATTGAAGGCCTTATTATTTTTTTAACCTGTAGTCAAGTCAATATGACATGTCTTTATTATATATATACAAATATATTTACTAGATATTTTAACTATCATATGTTAATTTACTTATTATCAAAAAACTATTTCTCTAGATACAACTTAGTAAAAAATATTTTACTCCTTTACTAACTTAAATAAATTCTCTAATTAATAAAATTATTGTCTATAGATCATCATTGTAAATCATTCTAAATTCTATCTGCAATTAAAAACCAAGCCATTTAGTACCATTATAAATCCAATTCTTAATGATTTTTATATACTTCTTTCTCTCCTTTCTTTCAAAAGCTTTCTTTTTCAGGTCTTTTAAAAATGTTAAAGATTTTTTCTACTCTTGTGTAGTCTATGCATTGGATCTATATCCAGGTCTTTTAATTTTTTTATCCTTTTCAAAAATATTCTCTTCTTTTCTCACTCTATTACTTTAGTATAGCAGTTGTTTCAAATATTCTTTTTGAAGTTTTTTCTTATTTTATAACAAAGCTTATTGATTATACTTTGAGTAGATACTGAAGGAATTTTGAGTTGTGCTTGGAGGTAATTCTTCAAGGAAACAGTTTTATTTTTTTCCATATATCTACAAATAGTATTAAAAGGCTTCTATCAGATTGCTGAATCTTGTTTAGCTATCCACTTGTTCAATTATTAATTGTAGGGTGAGTTATTTTTTTATCTTTAATTTCTTTATGGATATAGTGATTAATTTTCTTTTTTGCTTTCTGCTATATATTTTCTCTGGCTTCTTTGATAACTAAAAATTTGAAAAAGTGTTCTAATATCTCTTCTTGAAATTTGCAAACTGGCAAGTTATTATAATGTAAATATCTGGTTTTCTTTTCTTGGGTATCTATAGTACTAAAAATTCATTATGGGTTAAGTTAGTTAAAAAGCTTTTGTCTTTATTAGTTTTAAAGAAAATATCGAAAGTGTTAAATAGATTAAATTGATTCTAGAAAGTTAACCAATCTATTATTTTATCTTTTTAGATTCACAGCTCTTGAATCCTTTTTTGTACTGTCCAGTCTTTTTCAATTTTTTTTTCTATTGAATATTTTAACAAATTCTTTAATACTGATTTCTATTGTATATTTACTCTATATAGTCATTATAAGAACTTTTTCTAACTCTAGTAGTTGATTCCAGATTATTAGATTCTCATGTCTAGCTTTTTTAGCAAATAGATTTATCTGATTATTGAACTTGTTGACCCATGAGCCTTGATCTTTGTAATTTCTAAAATAAGATTTTTCTTTTTTACTAAATATTTAATCTTACTTCATATTGGCCAGTTGATAGTTTTTGTTCATCTCCTTGTTAATATCTCTATTTATAAACTAATAGACTTCTATGTCTTAACTATAATATTACAATCAATGAATATTAAGACTATTGTGTTTCGCGGAGTAGTAAATAATGCAGTAAAAATGGCCAATATTTCTATCCTAGTTGCTAATAGTCATATTGATACTCTTGCTGAAAATTGTTTTTCAACTTTGCCATTCTCTATTAGAACTTAAGCAAAGCCCATTTTAGATTTATCTTCTTTTGTTCATTTTTTATAAGAGCTGTCTATGTAGAAAGTGAACTAATTAGCAATACTCCTTCTATTGTATTGCATAATATCTGCAAGTTCCTTTATATACAGTATTTGTCTAATTAGATGGCTTGTCTTATTAGCACAGTTTCCCAGTTTTTTATCTAGATTTTTACTTTTACAGGTTTAAACATAGGTAGAATTAATATCTGTTGCCTTGTAGTTATTTGTCAATCTATAGAATTACCTGGTAGGAGAACTTGTTTTTCTTTTCTCAGATTTTTATGTCTATTTAATTGTATAAAAAGATAGATTTATGATAAAACTATTTTTAATGCTTGAGATAATCTATCTGATTGAAATAAAGTATGGTTTTTAGTATAATCATATGATAACTAATATGGGATAAACTGAATTTTAATGTTTGAAAAGAATGTCTTTTCTAATATTAGTTGAAGAGCTGGAGTTAACTATTTAATATGTTTTTCTCTTATCTAAATATACTAGAAATATTTCAGTTTGCATATTATAATCTGTTCAATCTAGTTTATGTAATAATTTTCTTAAGTGGTCTTGATTCTCTATCACTTTTTTACAGATTTTTTTATATCAAAAGGGGACTGGTTCTTTGCATTTGCTAAAGAAAATCTAGATTGTTCTCTATTTCTTAAGTGCTATCATAATTGTATTGATAATTTGATTCATAAATATGATTTTATATTTATCTAGTGATTGAATGCCTTTTTATATTCTCTATCATTTTATAGGATTGACTTGATAGATAAGATACCTTCATGATAATTAAAGATTTCTTTCCATTTCCAACTTTGAAATATAATCTGTAGATCTTTATCCAGAGTCAATATTGCAGCTACCAGATTGCCTTTGATCAATCTGTGTGAGTCTATAGAATTATCAAAGATATTTCCAGGTTTTCAGCCTTTGATCTGGCTCTGTTTCAATCGAATTATAGTTAACATTTCAGGGACTTTACTATTGTTAAGTTGGTAGAATAGTGTTAATATATGGCTTTCAATATATTTTTTAAATACTTTTAAGACTATATATTTCTTTGTTGTGAATACAACTATTTGAAATTGTTCCACAGATTAAAGCTTTGTTTTTGAAAACCTTCCTGAATATAGCTGTTAGACTATCACATATCTACTTATTCAGATGTATATGTTGCATTCTATATTCTATTCTTAGAATCAAAACTCTATTGATAATATATCGAGCATGTTTTTCTATCAACTTCTTTTTAGCTATTGCCTAAACCACTATCTTGATTTCTGATTTTATTGAATTAATCATGTTCTGGTTCTTCTATTTTGATCCTAATCAAACATTAAGGAATTTGACCTGATACTTTTTGTTGATCTCATAGACTATATTATTCTCTATTTCAGTTTCAACTATTTTAGGGTTTTAAGGATTTCAATTAATGGTGAGAAAAATTGACTTTGTTATATTAATTTGTAGTTATTTGCTATATAGACCTTTTTGCTTCTTCCAAAATGCTTTTTAGGTTTTTTTTTGACTTAGTGATCTAGATCGTATTATCTATATAGATAATTACTACCTACCTTAGAAAGAGCTTGATCTTTTTCTCAGGTTTATGAAAATTGGATGACCATTCTTCTTCCATAGTATAATTCAGTATAATATTATTTTAGATTTTACATAGCAATGGATCATAAAAAATTTTTATAATAGTAGAAAGATTGTTTCTCCTTGATCTATACCATCTTCTATAACTATTGGATTAGAGAGTCCATTGGGAAGAATAATGCTATAACTTTTGTCTTTAAAGAGATCTATTATAATCTTCTTGATAGTTGTTGAAATTTGAATCTGATCTATGGCTTCTTTTTTATTTTTTCTCATTTCTTTACAAATACTATTCAATAGATAGATAGGTTCTATTGTACTTTCTCCTGATAGATCAGCAAAGTTTGAATCTTTGAGAATTTTATGTTGTTTATATATCACTAATAGACAGTTTCTAAAAATCTTGGTAAAACATTTTTGAGCAGTTTCAAGTAGAACAATAGATCTTGTGTTGCTTAATTGATATCTTCAGGGCTTGGGTTTAGGGATAGAATAGATGTTATTATTTTTCCATTTCTTAGATATTCGTCTAGTGTATAAAACTTTATTGAACAATAAGTATAAGGCACCTTTTCCTTTGATACCTAAGTATTTGAGTATTTTATAACTAATATATGATGAACTAGCTGCTTTTTAGTTTTGAAGGAGTTGCAAAGTAGTTTTGAGTTCCTCTATTTGATTTTTTCTATTAGTGATGAATACAATATTGTGTCAATCCATTCTTTGGATTGATATTCTTTTTCTTCAAGAGGAATTTAGACTTTCAAAGTTGGTATTTCCTTGTTTAAAAGCTTTTTTATAATAGTCTTTAGTCTTCTTTTGATAGTTTGAGAATTAGTAGTTACAGTATATATTCTATTTTTTTTTAGTTCTTGGTTAAAACTTGGTTTAGTGTAATTCTGGGTTTTTTGTAGTTTAGGATAGAGCTCAATATTCATTTTTGATTAAATTTGAGATCTTCCCATTTGTTTTTTAAGGCTTCTTTAATTTGGTTTTTGATGTAAAGACTTTCTTTCTTCTTTCATATTATTATAAGAGTATACTCTATTTTAGTGACTATTGACAATAGCTCTGGAATTTCTTCTTATAACTAGAAAGAAACTATTTCTTCATTGATGGATTTATCAAGACTTCTTAATTTTTAAATGGTTTTTTTTATACCCTTTAGGATTTCAACATTTCAGTTGGCTTGTAATTACTTTAGAAGAAAATAAATCTTATTAGTTTCTCTATAGGTTTCAAAATCTTTCTTTGGAATTGTAAATTCAAGCTTTACTTCTTTTTTCATATTAGGAATAGAATAAATTCTTTTCTTTTTAAGGTACTTGTATATACTCTTAATAATTATTGACTCAAAATTATATAAGGCCTTATCAAGTTTTTGAGAATCATTTATTACTCTTGACTAGAGAGATTGAGAATTAATCTCTAGAACCTTTCTATTCAGAATTTGAATTTCACCCATTGTTCAGTTGTAGAATTTACTGGAGCAGATATTTTCTTGCCTTTTGATTTACTTTCTTCTTGAGCTTGATTCTTAAGCAAATTGTTGTTTTCATTCTTGTCAACAATAAAGTATGATTACTACTTGATAATGTTTCCACTGGAATATTTTTAAATTTGCTGTATATATATTGTTTAAACTGATTTCTGGTGATGACCAAATATAGTCAATTCTACTATATAATGTATTGTTCATATATGTGAATATAATACTTTCTTCTTTCCAGAAGTTCTGAATATTTATATAGTTCTAGTCTTCTAGAAAGTTGAAAAGGCCTATTTCAGCTTTTCTGTATTTAAGTATTGTTTTATTAGAGAGTAACCAATATGCTAATGATTGATGACTACATTAAAATCTTTTATTATTATGATTTTAAAATGATTTTATTGCTTGTCTAGGATTTTATTTTGAAGTAGTTGTTATAGTCATCCACTTATAGTTTTTTCTGATAGCAGATATACTTGATAAATATATAGTTTACATCCTGTTGATAAAAAGTTAGCTTCTATTAGGAGAACTTAAAATTATATTAATCAAATATAAACTTATTAGTTTAGTACATATGTAAACATAAGGCTTTTAGCAATTTATAGATACAGAATATAAAAAACAAGAGACTATAATAGAGTAATTTGCAAATAGTCTATAGTTTTTAAAAAATATATGTACATAATCTTTTTATCCTTTAATACTAATTAGATTAAGAAGGAGAGATACAAATTCACTATTAAATTAATCAACCTTCTATCAATACTACAATTTATAATCTCAAACAAATAATTAATACAATTAAAGAAAAAACTTTCTAAATTACACAATTTAACTCTTATAAAAGAAAATGTCTAGCAATTATTAACTTCAATGATGAAAAAATATTGGCAGAAGTACTCACATTCCAGCTCAACCAGGTTACATTGAACTTAATTAGATTTACATAAATATAGAAACTTGCTATTTTTGTTTCAGTTCAGAATATCAAGTTAAAAATTGTTCAGTTTAAGAAAAACAATAATTTATTAGAGAAAAAAAACAAAATAATATTAAAAAATTTAATAAATTATATAGCAAATTATAACCTAGTGATGCTTCTTTTCTCTAATCTTTACAAAGTAATTCAAATAATTGATCAAGAATTTTGCATTAGTAGTAAAGTATTCTTTCATTATAATTTTTTTTTTTTTTTTTTTTTTGCGCTAGCTCAGCCTTGCTTTATTTGTAATTTTGTAGTATTAATATATAGATGCTATTCTAGGATATACTATCTGTTTACTACTAAATAGAGCTCAATAGATTTCCTCTATGCAGAGGTACTCACCTTGTGGCTTGTTGCCACTCCTGGTATGGGAAGCTAACCTGCCAAGGCTGGACTAGTGCTGAAAGAAATTTCAAATATGTAAAAGTTATCTAAAAGGTTAGTAATCTATTTATTCATAAACTCATTGACCAAGTGTACAAATTGGTCTTTTATATATTTTTCCCTGGTTGTGAAGAAGAGGTTTTCTTTTCTTGTTTCGTATTTTGCTGACCTTTCTTTTTGTTTGGTGATTCCTTCTCTAGCTTTCCATTCTTGAAAGGTTTCATATCTTCTTTGCCAAATTTGATAGAGGTACTTGATTGTTTCAAGACGGATCTTTGTTATGCAATTTTTTCTTTCAATTCTATCTAGAATGATTGTTTTGAGACTATACATGAGTTCTTTGAAGATAGCTCCTCTAATGTTTGCTATTAAATATTCCTTGTAGTTCAGATTGTTTTTGTTTGAGAAGTGTGTATTAAACACTTGCAGTTCTTTTTCCTTTATGTGATTCTCTATGCAAGTTGTAGTTATATCTTTCAGAGCCATTTCTGTTTCTGTTTTAAGTTGCTGGCAGAGAAAAGGATGAGTACAGGTCTCTGGTTCTCCACATTTGTTGCATTTATCATTTTTGTAAATAGATGGAAGCCTTGCATGTAGCTTGCTTTTAGTTGGTAGTTCATCATTCCAAAGGCTAAGACAGAATTTCCTTAGTTTTTGATCTTCATTGTTTGTATGATAATTCCTCATCTTCATAGATTGGAGATATGTTATTGTTATTTGCCAGTTAATTTCTTTGATTATTCATTTGCTGAAGTTATATCAAGTTCTGTTCATAAGGTGCCATTTTGCCAGATTGATAGTGTTTGTAAGTTTTTGTGTGATTACTTTTATAAGGAATTCGATAAAGTGGTTGTTCCATTGTGGGGTTATTCCCATTTCTGCATCTTTAATCCTCTTGATTTCAATTTCATTCTCTCCTGACTTTATGCCTTTCCATGCTTCTATCTATGCCAGCTGATCTGCCATCTCATTATATGTGATTCCGAAGTGGCCTTTCACTTTGTATAGCATAAGTTTGATTTTCTTTGTTTGCATGTGGTTTAGATCTGGAAGAGGAGATTTGAATTCTTTTGTTTCTTTATGATCTTGTTTTTATCATCCTTTATAATTCTTTCTATGCCATTGATGGCTGCTTGACTGTCTGTATACATGCTTGCTATGCTGTGTTCTGAAAGTATACTCAGGACTGTTACAATTGCTGCTATTTCTCCTCTAATTAATGACAGGTGTCATTTGATCTGTCCTTGGAATGTATGCTCTTCTAAGTCTGGGGTAATTATGACCTAGTCCAGGCCTATATAGTATTTGCCCTTTAGGTTTATAAGGGATCCATCTATATAGATATCGAAGATGGTAAAATTCTTTATCTTTTCCCTGATGTTTTCTAATCTTTCTATAGTTTCCTGTGAGCAGGCAAGGATTTTATTTTTTTGTCTGCTTTCTGTTTACCCTTCTTATGGTATATTAACTATTATGTGGTGTCTTGTGTATGTGGCTCCGGTGTCTGGGTGTATTCAGTGAAGGTTATAGCGAGAGAATTTGGTGATGTTCTATTTCTCCATTTGCTCTTCTTTCTATCTATATTGTTTTCTTTTGTGGATGTTAGGCTCTTTTGAACAGGTATAGTGATTGAGTGTTGTCAAGTTGCTGTGAATCTGCATTCATCACTATTGATATCAAATGTATTTGATGTGCAGCCTTTGCATGTTTTTAGTGGGGAGCTGCCCAGGTCTTGAGTATAGTATCTATACCTTATTATATTTTGATTTATTTTCTTCTGTTTTTACTTGATTATGGGTTCTCCCTCTTTTTGTGTGTAGATTCAGTGGGGTTTTGTTATATTATGGTGTATTGTGGGAGACCCTTGTTTGAAGGCATTAGCTGTTACTTGATGTGTTGGGATTTCCTTCATCTCTAGCATTCTTTTGATCTTACTATTCAGAGTTATAAATTATCTAGGGGTGGGGCCTGAAAATGTTTTCCTTGTGATTCTTATGATTTGACACCATTTTAATGCCTTTGTGTTATCTGCATTTAGTAATTGCCCAATGAACAGTATGTTATGTTTTTGTAGATGGTGTTGGTATTTTGAGTAAAATTGTTTGCTCCTAACCTATTCTATGGAAGTGTCTATCTCCGGAATTAGTGTGATACTGTTGTTTGCATTGCTTGTATCAAATGCGAACCCATGTCTTTTCATGAGTCTGACAGTATCATGCGTTAAATTTTTTTCTATATATTTTCAAGGTTGTTTCATTTTGTTAAGAACTAGTTTAGTAGACCAGAATTCGTTTTGAAGAGTTTGTAGTTTGCTTCTTACTATTTCACCATCTATGTTGTTTTTATTGATGCGAGTTATCCAGTTAGTAATGTGTAGAAGGAGTTGTCAGTCCCAGAGGTGTATCAAGTTGTATTCGTGTTTATTGAAAAGAATATTGTTTGGAGTTGTCCTAGCAAGGCCTAGCTTGTGTTTTAAAACTACTGTAATGCTGCTCATGAGAAGGTTGCAAGTTTTTTCTGAAAGTATCATGTCATCACACAGGTATTCTGTGCTAGGGATTAGGACATGGTTGATTATGTACTGTATCTGTTTGTCCGTTAGGTGTTTCATTTCTATTAGTTCCTTAGTTTTCCTGAACTTTTGTTGAATTAATGTTTTTTGGTAGTCTTTTTTTCCTGAGCTATCATATCAGACTCCCAGAATTCTTACCGGTACCCCTTGTGAGCAGCTATTGATAAATTGGTCCTCCATTTTTATTCCTTGTGAGAAGTCATCATCTTTTCTATTGATAATTAGCAACTGGGATTTCTGTGTATTGATTTTTATGTCGTTTATTTTGTAGAACTCCTCTGCTTTCCTGATAATTCATTTTAGCTCTTACCTGTTATCAGTGATTCATGTAGTATCATCCATGTAAGCATTGATGGCAATGTTTACTTTACTATTTGTCTATCCTTGCTTGAAGTTCCTATAGGATTTGGTTGATATTGTGTAGTCAGTGAAGTCTTTCTCAATTGTTGTGATTAGTGGATTATAGAAGATTCTCCATAATAAGGGTGAGATTGTGTCTCCTTGATCAATGGCATCATTGATCTTATATTCCTCTATTGGACTATAGCATGTAAGGACTATGTTTTGTTTCTGGTTAAAGATATTGTGTTGGATCTTGATTATCTGTGTTAGGATCTTTATCCATTTTAAAGCCTTAATCAACATTTCTAAATTCACTGAGTCATATGCTTTGGACATATCTTGACTAAGGATTCATGCTTGTTTTTTCATTTTTTTGGCATGCTCTATGATATTACTTATTATATGAATTAGTTCCTGTGTACTGCATCCTGATAGTGCTACCCAGTTTAATTCTAATAGAATCTTGTACTTTGTTAAATATGTAGTGATTCTATCGGTTAGAATCTTGATAAAGATTTTCCTTCCTGCATCCAATAATATAATTGGCCTTGTTATGTTAAGATTATTCTGTCAGTCTTTTGGTTTAGGTATAAGGTATATGGCCTCTTTACTCTATTCCTTGGATGTGGAGCCTTCTTTAATGATTTGGTTGAAGATATTCCTGATTTCTTTCAGAACTAGTTTTATTAGTTTTTTGTATACTAGATAAGGGATCTGATTTCTTTCTGGAGATGACTTTGTACTTCTGTCTTTTATTGCTTTCTTGAGCTCCTCTTTGGATATTTCTATCAGGACAATATTATATCATCTATGGTTGATATTGTCCTTAAGCCTATATTCCTCTTTCCATGAGAAGTAGTTATCTATTGCTGTGATGTTTCTTGTTGGGTCCAGTTTTTGAAGTGTTGTCTAACTATGGCTTTAATTTCCTTGGGTTCAGTCAGAATGTTAATTGTTTCCCCTTCTTCTATGATTATTTTGTTTAACGTGATGGATCTTTTGGATCTATCCATAATACTGTCTATCATTGCTTTTTTGTTTGTCACTAGAAAGGTCTGTCTGATCACTATTCTTTGTTTGATGGCCTGGTTCTTCCTCCTTTGAGTTATTGTGTTACTTATGACTTTATGAGCTTTTATTATTTTTTATGTGAGTATGAGCCAGTGTGATAGGTACTTGGTTGGATATGTCTTCTTGATTTCTTCCATTTGTTGGTTGAAGTCAGTTAAGCTATCTTGCAAGTGTTTTATTATGTTTGGAGTCGTGCTTCCTGTGTTTAGAGCTATCTTTATTTGATTTCTAAGTAGTTGTAGTTGGAGGAGTGGCCTTTTCATTGGTTTGTCTTCTTTATCTATTCTTCTTCTCCAGTGTTGTTTCTTTTTAGGAATATATAGCTTTGCTACTCTTAAAAGATAATTTTGTAGTTTTTTTTATTGTTTGTCTATAGACATTGACTCAGGTTTTTTATTTTTCAAAAAATTTTCTATTACTAGAGCAGACTTTTCCCATTGTTCATTGTTTGTGAAGTATCAGTTGTATCTGATGTTAGATTTATAATAGGTTGGCTCTTTCTTAGAGCTTAGTTGCCATGCTTCTATTTCTGTCATAATTGGCTTGTGATTGTTAGGATGAGAGGATCTAAGGATTTGCTGATGAAATCTTGTTTGCTTTGCCAGGTAGATATTATATTTATCTATATTTGATATATCCTACTACTGTGAGTATTTCGGCTCCAAGAGAACTCTCTTTTGATAGGGTTGTAGAGTTTGTATATGTCTTCCAAGTTGTTGTCCAAGAGGATCTCTATTTGGGAGCCTGAGGGCTTGTCAGCTATACTCCTTCTATCAGTGCTATCTCTGTCCCATGTAGGATTGGGAATGTCATTTAGGTCTCCCATGACTAAGAGATGTCACTCTTTCTGAATAGCCTCCTTGATCCATCATTTTAATTGATTTAGGATGCCTTATCGATTCTTGTCTTCCTTTTGAGCTGGAAAATATACTTCTATTATTCTTAGTTTTTGTTTCTTGGAAAAGGCCAGGTCTATATGAATAAGTCTTCCTGGCTATGTGTCGTATTTAAAGATTCTCTTTGCTATTTTTTTGTTGTTATAATGTTTAACCCTGTCCTATTTTTTGTTCTTTATCGTTAAATCATATTATGTTGTAACTTGAGTGCTTCCAGTACTTGAATTGTGAGTTTATTCCATTTGTCTCTGTTGTTACCACTATATTCCACTTTTTCATGGTACACTAAGTAAACCAGTTATTTTTTTTTTGATCATTGACCAAGCCTTGAATATTGTATCTTATTATTTGCTAGATAGCATCCTTTGGATTTTCTAATGTTTCATTTAAATCATCATTTGTTGTGTATTGTGTACTATTTGCTTTAGAATTGGTGGATATGTCTATGTTGTCTATATTATTAATACCTATACTTTCTCTTAATTGGATAATACTGTTGATTGTATGTTGTGCTCAAACTCATTGATAAGTAGAAGTTAGTTGGGATGAATTCGAGTTCAGGATATTTGTCAGGGTGTGAAATATTCTGTCCATATTTTGATCTAACCTATTCATAGTGGAGTGAATATGTTGTTATTTAACTTGAATGTCTTGTAGATTGTCTGGTGTCTCTTCAGAATTTTCTGCTATGTGGTTTCAGTTCGCTTCTGTGTTCTGGAGTTCTTCCACTTGTTCCATGTATTCTTCATTGTAGCTTTCTAAGTTGACAATATGTTTATCCAAGTTTGCTATGTCCTTTTTGATTTTCTTGATTTCTTCTTTGATTTCCTTTAATAATTCCAGGATTTCATCCATTGCATTTATTGATTTTGGTTCAAAGAATTGATTTTCTCTGGTTTGTAGGCCTTGCCTGACTGCTGCTACATAGGATCCTGGTTTGATAGTATTATGCCTTTGTTTGTATTTGGTATACAGTTTGCTGAAATGTTTGACTTGTTCTAATCTATATTGCTTTCACTGTGCACAATACTCCTTTAATAGATAGTTTACTACTAGATGTTCTACACTACTGCATAAAGTATATTGCTTGGTTTCAATGTGTTTCTATTCCACTATGGTTTCCCTTAAGTAGAAATTCTTACTTGTGGTGGCTTCTTTGGCTTCCTCATTTCAAAGCTAATTACTGCGAATCTTTTCCTCTTGTATGAAAGATATCTTGGAATGTAGCATGTTTTGGCCTTGGTTTGTTCATATATATGCCTGAGGTCAAAGGCTGTTGTATTCAGTGGGAAGTTGATGAGTTTGGCTGCTATGGCCCCTCTTTCCTTTATTTGCCTGATATCCTATTGAGCATTGAAGACTCTGACTAAGTCAGCTCTGAGTGGAACACTCCATTTGTTGACAACTATATTTTTGTTTTCCTTGTCTGTGTAAGTTAGTGTGGCAGTCTATTACATTTGTTGAGTTGTCATAGTGATGTTGATAATCTCACCATATTTGACAAAAGCTTGTCGTACTTCAATAAATTTGACTTCTAGGGGTATATCCTATATGATGATACTGTTTTCTTTTTTTTGTGCTAGAGAGGTAGTTGTCATATGTTTGAGATGCATATTACCTGTATCTGGCAAGATTACGTTACATGTTTCATCTGTAGCTTGTTTGTTCCCAAAAATGTCAATTATGTGTTCATTCTCATCTTTTCCTTCACTAAAGATCGACATGAGGCCCACGAGAGAGTCTAGGCTCTTGATAAGGAAGACAACTTTTTGGCTTGTTGTTTTGCCGAGAATTACACTTGCTTTGATTCCTGTCTTGGCTCTTTCCCTTCTGAATCTTGCTTTTCATTGAATGACAATCTGGATCTAGGCCTGCTGAAAGTGTTAGTTTTCACTTTTCCATTTTTTCCTCCAGTTTGCCATTCCTCTTCAAAGTTTTGATCTGTTTGGATAATGTTTACTTCGAATTCTTCCTCTATTTCCATTTCTATGTTGGAGTTGATTGCTCATGCCCTGGTTTCATTTACACCTGATTGTGTTGCTAGATTTTCATTTGGGTTTTTCATAGTGGATATGTTTTCAATACTGGTTGATTTTGTCGAGATTTCCTCTTCTACTTGCTTACTTCAGATGAAGTTATTGGTTGTGCTCTCCTGTGTTCAGTGTTGCTTGGGTCTTTAAAGATCGATTGTTGTCTATTGTTGAGAGTGGTCGTGTATTTTTCTGGTCTGTTTTCTTCTTGCAAAACTTTTTTTCCTTTGTTTTTGTTGGTTTCCTTTCCAGTGTCCGGGTTTGATTCTTTGTGTGTATTTCTCATATTACCTTTTGTCAAAATATTTTCATTTTAGTTTGGCCGCCCATACTATATTGTCTTTTGAGTTTTCTTTGAGAACTTATCTCTTCCGTTCACTTTCTTTCTTTTTCCCAAAATTACCAAAAAAGAAAATTTTTAAGAAAAAAAGATCTGCAGGAAAGAGTTTTTTTTTTATTCTTTCATTATAATATTAATTAAAAAGAAACAAAAAAATCACTAAAGTAAGAAGCACTTGAAATCTCATTTCATGATATCTTGAAAGCAGTCCAAGCAATTAAAATAGATATTATACAAAACAACTAAAAGTTTATATAACTGAACTAAAGAATTGGACATCTCAAAAATAATAGTTTTTATTATCAATTCAATAAAACAAACAAAAAGACATCCATTGAGCAAGATAATAAATCAACAATAGCTGACAATATAAGTATAATCTCCAATATATCAAGAATAAGAAGGGCAACCAGCCCAGCATATAATATTCAATATAATTGAATTTATATTAGTCAACAATTTTCAAGACTAAAAGAAAACATAAGTATTATCTCAATCTCTCTTACAGAGCTTATCAATATTCAAGACTTTTTTTTATCTAATACAATCCCCTCTTCCATATTTAATCAATGAGTAACATATTTGATGTATATTTAAAAATTTCTAATGAATTACTTTGGACACAATAGACAATCAATATAATCCTATTTGAAAAATTATTACACACGATATATGTAAAATAGTGAATAATACTAAATATAATACATGGCAAACTCAATAACTAATAAATTATAATTATTACTGAAACAAATAAAATAACATAGCAATCAAAATATTGGAAACATTCTTATTTCTAATTATGATAAACACATAAGAATAATCAAAACATTGAATATGAGGTTGATATTATCCTATAATATGGACTTGCTTGCAGAGTATTTTAATACAAACAATATTAATATAGACTTGTTTTTTTGGATCTAGCCTTTTCAAACAAAACTATAGTCAAAATTATTGATATTAAAAAACAAAATATTTAAAATACTATAACAATGAATTGCAGAGGATAAAAAGAACAATTTCTAAATAATAATTGAAATAACTTCAATATAATAAACAATTCAAGTCTAGACAAAGAAAGTATTCAAAAGAAATATCAATCGATATTCTTCTCAGTCTTATATATACAATATTTGATATAACAAGGTTTTATAAATACATATAGAAAACACAACTTTTTACACAAAGAGTACACCTGAAATAATCATCTAAATAATAGCAGAATATATTAAATATAAATGTTACTCTCTCAAATATGGCAATCTAAAGAAGTATACATCATAGCTTATAATAAAGATCTAACTCATAGTAACTATACTAGTATGTTTATTGAAATAGAAACATGGAAACTAGATAAAACTCAAATGTACCTCCAATCAGTAATTCAATTGAAACAATACTAGCAGAGAGCTATGAAAAAATCATAATACAAGTAAAGGAGAATATTATATACTTAGATAAAATATCAAATATATCAGATATTAATTAATTATAGAACAAATTCATATATATAATATACCAAGCTGTAAATAAATATATCTCTAAATACAATTATATAGAAAATCAAGAATCCAAGAATAGTACAATGACATCTTTCAGAAAATTGCGAAGCTTCACAGTATAATATATTAAATGTAAACATTATAGTAAGAATTATATAACTATACTCAAATTGAAATATTACAATTAGTTAACATATCTTAGCAGAGTTATTTTAGGAACTAATCAAATATAACTTATATTTTCTCATAACTTCATAACTAGCTGAATAATAACCACTCAATATTTCAGCAAGAAGTTCAAAATAGCAATCAAATAGCTTTCAATTATAAAAAAAAGTATATAATAAAACAATTTTCTATTAGATATCAATTATGCTAGCAAATTAAAAAAAAACAATAATTAATAGCATTATTAATTATTCCATAAGATCAATTATATTAAATAGAGTAATTATTCAAGATAATAATAATATTAAAATCATAACAAGCCTTCAAAAAATCTATGATTAATTTAAAAAACACTTTAAACAATTACTTTAAAAAGAAATACAGCTCTACTGCTTTTATATTCCTTTTGGCAAAAGATATACAACTCTAAAAAAGTCACATGGTATCAAGATACTTTAGCTCCAATCCTATTGCAAGAACTGGTCCAAACAATAAAGTACAGAAGCTACAATTAGCTCAGGAAAAAACACTATTCCATACTGTAATAGGTTAATTGGTAAGTTTGTTACTAATGATTAAAAGTTTATATAACCTGTAAATAAAAAAGTCCATCCTTCTATTATACAATCAAACACATAAAGACAAAGATGTAAAAAAGATTTGAGCGAGTCACAAGGTAGTTTTTTTTAAACTATTTATAACTTCACTATTATAACAATCTATTTAAAGATTTGTCTTAAGATTTATTATTTTATTAAGTCATTAAAAGAAGTTATATTTATATCTTTTTACAAATAGGACTATTATATAATCACTATAGCTATTCTTTTTTTTTTTTAACTGGCTCAGCCTTGTTTTATTATTGTTTTCAAATTACATTTATACAATGTAACTAGTGCTAGGGTATAGAGATGTAGTTTCAGTAATAATAAAACTTGATAAGCTATGAACTACCTTATGGCTTGTTGCCCTTTTCTTAAGGGAAAGAAAACTAACATTCCAAGGCTATACTAGTTGTTGGATAGAATTATAATAGTGTAAAAATGTTAGTGTTGTACTTTATGTATTTGTTTATATAGCTGTTAACTATCCTGATTAAACTTGTATTCTAGTCCTTTGCTTCTTGACCAAGTGGATTCTCTTGGATCTATTGCTTCTTGTCTTGGATTCGTCTGCTTCATTTTGCTATCTTGTTTATTGATGGGCTTGAGGCTTGTGTATAGGATTCTTCACAGTATACTTTTCAGATGTCATGAGGAGTTCTTTCATTCTCTCATTGTGTTGATGATCGATGTTGTAATTGTCTTGCTACTGGCTATTAACCTGTTGAGTGTTTCTGGGATTTCTTTTATAACTATTTCCCTAATGAATAGCTTGAATATTCTGAGTGCATTCAAGTGGATATATTGTTATATAGTACTCTTAAAGTTTTGCTTGTATTCTTTGCAGATGTGTGGAAATATGTGTTTTATCAGAATTCTATAAAAGTTCTTTCTCAGAGTGTTCTTCTGGTTATTGTATAGAAAGGTATGAGTGGTGTCTTCTATTTCTTTACAGTTGTGACATTTGCTATCTCTATAGCTTGAAGAATATCTGCTATGTGTTTATTCTTGATTGATAGTTCTTCATACCATAGGTTGAAACTAAACTTTCTTAGGTAGTAGTTCTTGTTTGAGGGATCTATTATTTTATGTTAGAGGGATGTAGACTATTGAAGGTATGTTACCAATATATGTCTCTGAAGTCCTCCTTTGTGAAACTATTCTGGGTCTTATTGAGCAATTGCCATTTGATAAGTCTTATGGCTCTATTGATCTGTTTTACCATGTCCTTCTCTGGTGTATCTATTAGTGTTTGGTCCCATTGGATGTGATTGGTGATAATTTTTGATAATGTTCTCTAATGTTGATGATCCTCTTATTGAATTTCATATTTTATAATGTGAGATTAATTTTGAACAGTTTGTTTGCTTTTTTATTGAGAAAAATGCCTGTATGTGCCTTGACCTTGTGGAAGATTACAGTTAGGTCCTGGTACTTCTTTATTTAGCTGTATATGTTTAGGATTGTTTGATTTTGATATTGTTTCTTTCCCAGTCTATAGTTATTTGACATCTCTGCCAGATTGATTATCACATTAAGATTGTCTATATATAGCTGAACTGTAGTGTCCCTATCCAAAGTACTAATTGCTATTACTATGGCCATGAGCTCTGCTCTTGTGGATAATGTGTGCAGTTGTGTTTGCTCCTGGAAGGTATATTTTCTTCCTTCTTTGCTCTTGATAATTCAGCTGAAGCCTATATGTGGTCTGCTACCATAATCATATACTGATTTATCTATGTATATTGTTATCTGTTGATATCCTTTGAGCTGATGCTATATGGCTCTTAGTTCTTTTAGCTCTGAGTCTCTAGGCTGAGAGTTTCATTGATATTCATTAGATCTGATTTCCCATTGTTTATCTGTAGCTTGGGATATAAGTTGTCTTCTTGTGGAATTTTTGTTAGGTTTCTTAATTTTTTTGTTATGGATCCCAAATATATTCTGCATTTTAGTTTGATTGCAAGTCTCTCTATATTTCCCTTGGATAATTGGATGATATGTTTGATTTTTCTACTGAGATTTGGATTGTATGTTGCTTTCTTGCTGAGTATATTGTTGTGGGCTATCCTGGTGAGTCTGTCGCTAATCCATAGTGCCTTGCGTAACCCAGACTTCTCAAGAATACTCACAAATGACACAAAGAAGAGAACATCTCCTATAAAGAACACTTAAGGAAGACAGAGGTGTGGGGATTGACTTGGCCGAAGGTAAGTGTCTCTTTATTGCATTCTGTTTCTTTGGTATATCACTAACTCTTATCTCTATTC
>CAJVPT010001820.1:0-19807 GCA_910592055.1 Acaulospora colombiana | reverse complement strand
CTAAACTGAAACTTTCATCATTTATTTCATTGGAATCATTGAAAGAACTATCGTATTCCATTTTATTTTGATATAAACAATATCAGTAATGTTGCAAGGAGAAAAATATCATTACAAAATTTTAAAGAAACATGTAAAGGTGTTAAAGGAATATAAAAAAAAAAACCAGGGGGGGTTTTTTAATTACCTTAAATAGCTACATTTAAATATAGTTAAACTGCTGATTTTTATTTGACCTGGCTAGATTTTAAAACTTGAAATCTGATTAGATACAAAATTTAGAATCTGATCAGATCAGATTTCAAAATTTGAAATTCGTATCGATCCATATACAAAAGAATTAAAAAATTTAAAATCTGATCCGATCCATTTGGATCAAATCCACGGATCATTTGGATTCAGATAAAAATTGCAATCCCTAGACACAGGTGGATATAGGATATAGTACTGACACATCATTAGATACAAAAAAGAGTCCATCCAATTATAGTAAAGATCACAAGATGCTCGATTAACTTTTTAGAAATCAGAGTCATCTATTTCTGAGTGTATGCTAGGTAGGTTTCTGCTTCTACTACTCAGAAAAGTCCAATCAGAAAAAGTAAAGAAGATAATTAGGAACAGTTAGTGGTAAAGCTAGTACATATAGTAAATCAGGAAGTTTTCATCCTATCTCTAAAAAATCTCAAGTTGGAAGACTAGAAGGTTAACACCACTACATTAATTGAAACTCATGTCCAAAAATGTCAGCAGTGATATGCGAGCCAGCTGGATAATCTGGAAAATCCTTGATAATCATTAATATTAATGGTTACCAGTAGGATATGCCAATAATGGAGCTAGGTGCAGTTCTTTTATAAGGAATTAAATTTAAAATACATTGCACAGATGGGTAAGTATATCCATATTCAGATAGGAATGAGTTTAATTGATAATATATTGAGAGACTTTTAAATTGTTTATGTGAACATCAATATATCACCTGAGCCTTCTTGGTTACTTCCTTTTCATAAGTCTTAAAACTGTAAAGTCTTTCTTTTCATCTCTATCTTATTTCTGTAAAAACTCAGAAGAAGTTTTCCTAGATCTCCATTAAAAAGGAAATTTAAAAACAGAATAGACATTTGCTGAGAAACACTACTATTATCTTTGTAAAATACTGTAACATATGACTGTTCCTTTTATTTTTCTTTTATTTTCTTTAATAACACCCATATGCTCAATGGGATATGAGTTTCTTTGTAAAAAGATAGCAATAAACCTTAAAATAGCTTTAGCTTATTAAATTCTTTATTCATCTCCAATATACACCCCTATACATGTGCATTGCGTAACTATATAAAATATAATTTAAAACTTAATAAAGATTAGATATGAGCTCATTTAAAAAAAAAAACCAATGATTTTAAGAGAAGACTTTAATATCTATAGAAAAATTAATAAAATTTATTTCTTTTTGAAAAAAGTATAGGCAAGCTAAGATTTAACAACTTTACAAGATATAGAAAAAGCTATTTATAATTTATAAGATATATATAGTATAAAGAAGTTTTAAATAAAAAACTTATTATATCCCAGAGATCAAAAGAAATTCTAGAAAAACTTAAGATTATTATTATTATATAATACATTCTCAAAATAATATACTGTATAAGAAGAAAGAAAGTTTATATAGCAAAATCAAATTAAAAATATCTTAGAAATTAGATATAAGGATCTTAGAAATAATCAAAGGTAAAAATTAAATTACAAACTTTGAGTTTTTTTTAATTTATTGATAAAAACTATAGTTTATAAAGTTTCTTATAATACCTAAAAAGGTATAAACCAATATTAATCTAATTAAAAGCTTGAGAAGTTAATATTGGGCTCTTATAAGTTTACTATAAATTAACTTTTAAATATATTTCTTTCTACTTGTAAAAATAATGTTGAAAAATAAATATAATCTCTAGATTTTTGTCTAGTAAATAAGTTTTTTTGGACATAATTAAATATTATACAGTTTATTCTTTAACTATTATCTTAAAGTACTAAAAATAAATTTATTTAGATTTGTAGATCTGTAGGTCAATAGCACAGTAGTAGTGCTTCCAGGTCACAATCACAAGGTCTGTGGTTTAATACTACTTAAAGACCAAAAATCAAAAAATTATCCTTTTGATCAGGTTTATCAATTATCTTGTGAAAGTCATACTCAATCATCCAGATCCTGTCAAATTTAGTTAGTCTGCATAAAGATGGGACCTCTAGTTTTTCTGACGATCGTGGGCTGAAATCAGGTCAAAATATAAAAGGTTGCATGAGAAAAGACTTCTGGTCTAACTCCCATAATAAGCACATAACCCCTCTGGCATGGCAGACTCCGTAGCATAAAGAATGCCCTAGCTTGAGGCTATCCCAATCTGGCACTTGCTTAAAAGAAGTAATTTCTTATAAGAATAATCAGAAGCTATAGGTAGTGAGAATGAGTATAGTATCTTTTTCGAGGTTTCAAGTGAAGAGTATTGAATAAATTATCTGGGTATTCTAACCAACCCTAAAAGATACACGCTTCCAATGACTTAGAAGAATCTAGTAAGTAGTTGTTTAAACTAGCTGTAGAACTTCCACCCTTGTGTAAGATTCCACCTGATGTGTGGTCACATCCCCATTAATGTTTAAATGAATGTATATCGGGTCAAAAGTGGTGATTTAGTAGCTATACTTAGTTATAGGCAGTGTTAACTCTACACATGTATATATAGTAGAAAACATTTGATGTATTGATTAGATATCAATATATATCAATAAAATTATGCATCTATGTAAAGTTTGCATTCAAAAAAAAAAAATTTTATCTAGATTTGTTTTAAAAATAAAACTGGATAATAAAATTAATACTATATATCAAAAATTGTTTAAAATTTATATATATTATTTAAGTAAAAACTCTTTTCACTAATTCTCTAACTGTATACAAAAAAGATGTTTGCAAGAAGTTTTTACACTTCCTTGCTAATAAAGTTTTAACACTTTCCTTAAAACAACTTGAAATATAATATCAAGAGTCACTTCTACCCTTCTTCTATTGTTTACAAATCTCTTTACTCAAAAACCTGACTTCTAGTGATCCAGAAAAGTCAAGTAATACCTTTGATACAAATAGTAAGAAAGTTTTTAAAGAAAGAAGAACTGACTGTGAAGTACCTGAAAGTCTTTCTAATCTTTGAAGTAAGAGGCTTATAGAGATTTTCTGTAGTAAAAAAATTTATTTTCTCACTTTTTGATTGTCTTGGCTTTCTGAGAACTTCTATTTTCACGGTTTCTTGAAAATTTTGCCTATTTCAATTTGATCTTGAATTTTGGATAGTACAAATTCTCATCAAAGGTAATTGGAAGACATAATAACATGTTAGTTTTTGAAATATAAACAAGCTTCTATTGGTCACACTCATGTGTTTCGATATATTATTGGTAATGTAGAAAAGAAAGTTTTAGAAAAAGTATCTTCTCCAATCATATATGTTTAACCTTCAGGAAACAATTATGATATTGAAAGGTGGGTGATGAGTAGAAAAAGAAGATTCAACTTCCATCTCTCATTAAGTTTCTCAGGTAATGAAAAGGCTTTCTTAAACAAAAACTGAGATCTCCAAGCTTCTATTCTAATCAGGCAAAGTTTTTAAAAAGATTTCTTTATCTCAGTTAGGTAAACTCTTTTATAATATAGTACTGGCCCCAATAATATTAAGCGTATCTGTACATTGGCAGAAGGATAAGTTCCTTAAATATTCTTCTTGAAGTCACTTTCAGAAATGATTAAGTTTTTCAAAGATCATGAAGCTTAGAGAATATTCCAATCAGACAAATTCTTTTTGAGAGAAAACTATGAAATAAAACAAGAACCTTTTGAAGAACTTTGAATTTTATTTCCTTTTTTCTTTTTTTTTTCTAGTATCAACTTTAGCAATTCATCATTTTTCAAGATAATCAATAGTGACAAACCATTAGCAATGACCTTAGTTGACTTAGAGACTAATGTCAAGCTACTAGGAGAGTATAATATTGTCCCCAAAATCTGCCTTAAAGTATTTAGTTTAGACTTAGTTTTGTTTAATCTAAATTAGCTTAGTGGACTTTATATATTTTTTAAGTAGTATAGTCTTTCAACTAATAATATACAACAATAAGTTGGTTGCTTTGTGAAAGTCTGTAAACATTGTAATATCTTTCAATATCTTAATAAAGACTCACCATTATGACATGATTGTGGATTAAATAAATATATATATATATATATATTTTAACCTGCAATCATGCTGTCTTTATTGAGATATTGAGAAATATCTAAATATTTTACAGACTTTTACAAAGTGACTAACTTATCATTGTACATTATTAGTTAAAAGACTATACTACTTAAAAAAAATGAGGAATTCATTAAACTAGTTTGGACTAAACAAAACTAAGTCTAAACTAGGTACTCTAAGTCAGATTTAGGAAACAATATTTTACTCTTCTAGTAGCTTGACAAAAGTACTTCTAAGTCAACCAGGGTCATTATCAACAGTTTGTCACTGTAGATTATCCCAAAAAATGATGAATTGCTAAAGTTGGTACTAGAGAAAAAAGAGAAAAGGAGAATGCAAACCAAAGTTCTCCAAAAGATTTTTGCTCCATTTCACAGTTTCCTCTCGAAAGGGGTTTACCTGATTGGAATATTCTCTAAGCTTTATGATGTTTGAGGAACTTGGCCATTCCTAAAAGTGATGTAAAGAAGAATGTTTGAAAAACTTATCCTTCTTTCAATGTATGGATTCGCTTATCACTGTTGAGGCCAGTACCATATTATAAAAGAGTTTGCCTGACCAGGATTAAGAAATCTTTTCAAGAACTTTGCCTAACCAGGATAAAAGATTGGAGATCTCAGCTTTTGTCCAAGAAAGCCTTTTCACTACCTGAGGAACTTAATGAAAGATAGAAGTTGAATCTTCTTTTCATGCCTGTCGCTTGCCTTTCGATATCATAATTGTTTCCTGAAGGTTGAATATACATGATTGGAGGGGACACTTTTTCTAAAACTTTCTTTCCTATATTACCAATGATATATCGAGACACGTCCGTATGATCAATAGGAGCTTGTTTACATTCCAAAAACTGACATGTTTCATGTTAGTTAATTACCTTTGATGAGGATTTGTGCTATCAAAAATTCAGGATCAAATTGAGGTAGGCAAAATTCCCCAGAAAACCATGAAAGTGATAGCTCTAAGAGGCCTACAAGTAACTGAAAGAGAAAAAATAAGCCCTTCTGTCATCAAAAACCTCTAAATATTTTCCACTTCAAAGGTTAAATAGGCCTTCGGGTACTTCACAGTCAGTTCTTTTTCCTCTGGGAACTTTCTTGCCATTGGTATCAAAGATATTGCTTGACTTTTCTTGGTTACTAGAAGTCAAGTTTTTGAGTGAAGAGGTTTGTAAACAGTAGGAGAAGGGTAGAAGTGACTCTTGAAGTCATACTTCAAGTTGTTTTAAGGAAAGTATTAAGACTTTATTAGCAAGGAAGTATAAAAACTTCTTGCAAACATTTTTTTTGTGTGTGGTTAGAGGATCAGTGGAAAGAGTTTATAATTATTATATATATTATATTTTAATAGAGTATTAATATATAGAATAGAATTTAAAATACTATATAGTATATTGTCTTGAAAAATATGTAATACCTTGATAGTAGCATATAGAAAACTTTTTAAAAATAAGAGTATTTTATACAAATTCATATCCAATAGCATAATTTATTACCCAAAGATTGATAACTTAAAAAATATTTAGATACTACAATAAAAAATCAAGTAACAGAACTATGCAATAGATTAAATAATTCGGAATCAACAAAAATCACAACAATTATTAAACTTAAACAAGTATAAATAAAAAATTGTAAGTTACTTAATCTATTAACTTGCAAGTTACTAAATTACTTATCAAACAAAGATACTTTATACTTCAAGTGATTAAATTGGCAAAAAATATGGAAATAATCTTTTGAATTTGGAAATAGCAAAATACTTTTGAATGAAGTAAAAGAAATAGTTTAATTAAAAACACTTTATATCAAAAGAATATAAAAACTATTTTATTATTTAGAAATAATAGACTGATACTATATATTTGAATCAGATAATTAATCAGAAATCCAAGAAAATAAAAAACCAATAAATATTTCAACACTTATAAAATATAAACAAAGAATCTGATATATATAATCAAAACTCTTTTCACTGATCCTCTGACCATACACAAAAAAGATGTTTATAAGAAGTTTTCATATCTTTTTGCTAATAAAGTCTTAATACTTTCCTTAAAACAACTTGAAATATGACTTCAAAAATCACCTCTACCCTTTCTCTTTTGTTTACAAACCTTTTCACTCAAAAACTTGACTCCTAATGATTAAGAAAAATCCAATAACACCTTTGATATCAATAACAAGAAAGTTCTCAAAGAAGAAAAACTGATTGTAAAATATTTAAAGGCCTATTTAATCTTTGAAGCAAGAGGTTTATAGAGATTTTCTGCAGTAAAAAGGATTATTTTCTTCCTTTTTAACTATTTTGACCCTCTTAGAACTTACACTTTTATAATTTTTTGAGAAATTTTATCTATTTCAGTTTGACCTGAATTTTGAATAGCATAAATCCTTATTAAAGGTAATTGGCTAACATGAAATATATTAGTTTATGAAATATAAACAAGCCCTTATTAATTACATTCATGTATTCTGATGACATTATTGGTTATTGGAAAGAAGTTTTCAGAGATGTTTGTCTCAAAAGCTCAAGTTGCTTAATAAAAATTTTTATGACATCAAAAGATCAAGTGATGGGTAATGTGGATTACAAACTCCTATCTCTTATTTAAGTTCCTCAAATAGTAACAAAGCTTTAATAGAAAAAATGATGTTTAAATACTTTCCTTAAGATATCTCAATCTGGTACACATTTAAATACAAGACTAGTTGGATTAACTTATTCAATATTGCAGGAGGTGAAAAATAAGATTTCTTTCAAGGTTAAAATAAAACAAGAAGACTATTCCAATCAGGTAGATTCCTTTTGAGAAAAGGTTGTTTTTATTTTTGGATTTTTTTGGTGGACCTTGAAATGTCTTCTTTTCCAAATCATTTTTTACTTTTTCTTTTTTAACTTAGTAATTTATTGGTTTTTAGGTAATCAACAGTAACAAACTTTTGGTAATAATTTTGATAAATAGAGGTTATTATCAATCTATCAAGTGAGTATAATATTGTTCTCAAAATCTAACTTAAAGTACTTATGTATAAAAATGAGTTGATTACTTTGTAAAAATCTATAAATTATTGTAAATTTACTTTAATTTTTCAATAAAGACAAGTCATTGTGACATGATTGCAGGATAAAAAAAAATAAATAAATAAAATAAGCAAAGAATTCATCTCAGAATGGTTTCAGATAATAATCAAAAATCTTTCAAATGAATAGTTAAAGCAACTCATAAGATTTTATAAAGAGAACTATATAAAATAAAACTAGAATACTTCGAAATAAAATTTGATCAAAATAAGCAACAAAAATTGTAAATAGTAATAGGAAGCAAAAGAAATTAAATAACTTGAAAAAAACTAAAACAAGAAAAAAAAAGATATAAAGTAATAGTGAAACATTTTATTTATTATAATATTAATAATAACCAAGAATCTAGCTTGTAAAAATGTCTTGAATGTTTAGAAAATATAACATAAAATAGTAATTGCATCATAGAGAGAGGAATAGGAAAAATATATTTAGTATCATATCTTAATAAAAAAAATCCACTAGAAGAATATGAGAACTAAATATCTCTAATCTCAAAATAGTATTGAAAAAAGAAATTAAAGAAGTGATTTACAATAATCAGAGTTCTTTTATAATTCAAAATAATAAAATAAATCATACAGATATTAAAATTTAGAAAGAAACTATTATTATAAAAATATCAAAGAAAAAACATATTAAGACTATCTAATAAAATACTTCAACACAATTTAGGATTCAAAAAAAACACAATTTTTTATTTTAATAGATCACTTATTAATTCTAGAAATGAAGAAATGAAAATAGAAGCTGCTTGGATTTAGATAGAAAAAACAGAAAGAGAAAGTCAGTTTTAAATAGAAGTAAATAACTGATTCTTTTTTATAAAAGTTAAATTAATAGCAATTATAATAATATTCTTGATAGTTTTCATAAATAGTATAGTTGAGATTTGTATAGACAATCAAGAAACCTGTATTTTTAAATATAAGACAATAAGAAAAGAGAATCTAAAGAAAACATATAAATGATGGTTAAAGAAGAAAAATTAATCCTTTTGAATATAAATAGCAAACATAATAAAGAAGAAAAATATAGATATGAAGTTTATCAAAGTCAAAGTATACTTTAATAATCCTTATAGTGAAGAAGTAGATGTCTTTATAAAAGAAATCCTAAAACTCTTATCGATTGAATAGAAAGATTTTCTTTTATATAAGATTATCATAGAAATCAAGTAGCAAAATAAAACTTTAGATAATTCAATCATTAAAAATATTAATAATAAAACAATAGTCTATTAGTGAATATAATAAAATATAGTAAAAAAAAAAAAGTTATCAAATTTTAGAGTATCAATTTCATATATAAAATTTAATATATAAAAGAGTTAAAAATAGTATATATGGAATATGTCTTTCAAAAAATCCAACAAAAAAGCTTTTTCATTAAACTAACTAATAATAAGATATTAATTTTAAGCAAATTGATTATAAAAAATTCTAATCTATATAAGCAAGTGAAATGTATTATATGTAATTAACAAAAAGAAATCATAAAACACTTGCTAAAATATACAACCTATAAGAATTAACAACAAGTAGCATGAAACAAAAAAATGGATAGAATTATTGAAAACTTTAAAGAGTTTTTACAAGAAAGAAAAGGAGAGATTGTAGAAAAAAATATTAGGCTAATCATTAATAATTAAGAAGAATTAGAAAAACTTAACACATAAATCTTTAGATTAGTAAAACAAACTTTTAAAACTAGTCAAGATACTCTAAGTTTTTGCACTAGCTTAATAAAAAATGATCTTATTCTAGAAATAGCAGACCTAAAATATCATGGAAAATATATAGGAAAAGAAGCAAGAAAATAGATACTAAAGATATAAAAAAGATTTTGTAATTAAGTTTAAAAAAGAATCTGTAATAAGAAATATAATATATAATTAAATAGAAATAGATCCAAGGAATTAGTAGAGTAGATAAAATAAAAAGAAAGATTTTCAAGTTTTATAAGTCCAAAACCATGTTTTCTAAAAGAAGAGAATTATTATTAAAAGAAAAAAATCTAAAAGAAGATGAAAGTTTTCAAGAAATTCTAACAAAAAAAATGAAATATGAATTAAAGTGATTTTAAAGAATTTTTATTTAAACTACTAATGGAGTGATGAATTACGCTTGAAGTTATACTTAAAGTTTTAATAAATTTTAAAATATTAATGAATAAATTAGGTAAAGAATTAGCTTTAGTGACATATTTCCCAATGTAAAGTATATAAATGTTTAATAAAGTATACATGTTTAGCTTGATAGAGAGTTTAAAAAAAATAATTATAAAATTAATTAAATAACTATTTATAATTAAAAAATTTATAGAGATATTTGGATGAAAATTTAAAATCAATTCAAATATTTTAACTAGTTTATAAATAATATTATAATAATTTATATTGCTATAATATAATATTATCAGAAGACTTATTAAGTTGAATATATAGTTTAAAAGTAATTTTAATATAAGAAGAACAAGAAAAGAAGACAAAAAAAGATAAAGAATTGATAACAAAATCTAAAAGATGAAAAATTACCAATTATAAGAAATTATAAATATATTCAGAGAATAAAGAATATAACAACAATAATAAATAGTTTGGTTAAATAATTGTGATTTTGTAATTTTATAGTAAATTTTATGAAATATATTAAAAATAATCATCTTTTCAAATATTTGATGAATTTTAATATTATTTTGATGCAAATTTTAAAATTAATTGTGTCATATTAATGTTTATGTTATATTTGTAATTTTTTACGTTAATTTATTGTTAACATAATTTTGACTAGTGAAATTAACAAATAAAAAAATAAATAAAAAATAAAATAAAATAAAACAAATAAATTGAATTAAATTGTAGATGTTATAGGGTTCAAGTCAAATTGATTATAATTTATGGATACAGTACCAGCTTGCCATAACTTTTAGTAATACCAATAATTTACAAGTGACATTTCTATTTTCCGCGAATTTTATTAACGAAACAAAAAAAAATAATAATCTTTTTTCCTATCATGTTCACACACTATTTCTTTAACAATCATAATTATTTTTTTTTTGAACCCATTAGCCTCTTTTTGGCATCACGCAAAATAGGAAATTTCGAAATCGAAAGTTTCTGTTTATATTACAAAATGTTAATTTATCTGAAGTAATCACTGTATATACAGTATGTACTGTATAGACTTTAAAAAGATTACGTTAAGAAGCAAATATACTGTACACAGTAGTTAAAAAAGAAAGTTACTTGAGAAAAGATAATGCAAACAATTTACATTAATTCATTTATTTTTGGATCTTTAAAAAAAAAAAAAATCCTCTATCAAGTTTACACGATTCTTTTTTTTTTTAACAGAGTTTTAATATACGGTTACGTCATACATTATTTTGGCCCTTGCGCACTAGATAGATTGATTTTTTTACGATGTGAGGAGACTCACAAAGGTTTTCGGGTTCACCAATAAGCTTTCGCGAGATACTGTATTATAGACAGTATACCATATATCATACAGTATAATGCCAATATTCCATACTGTATATACTGTACTGTAAAATATGGTATACTATGCATTATGTATAACCTTTTTTTCTGATAAAGGTGTGCCTATATTTGTAAGCCCGTGGAAATTAACTAACTCAACTGTGCTACGCAGCACATTTAGAAAGTACTTACATTATCAGCATTTATGTACAACTCCACTTTACGGTGTATACCGCATAGCATACACTGTACGCATGCCAAATTTTCTTTTCTTTTCTTTTAAAGCGATAGTCGTTTACAATGGAATTCGTGATTATACAAAGGAAAGGTAGGAAAAAAAGAAAATACAAATAACAATCAATTAATATTCGAACACAAGTGTGCGTGGTGATGCATCTGATTATGCGTGCATCGTGAAATCCCAGAAAAAACTTGATTCAGAAAACGTTTAACTTACGTTGAAAAAGAAACTTAATAGGCGACACGACCGATTGATTCTAATATTGGATGGAACATAGGATTCTTCCGACGTGATAAAAATTTAAAACTTGTGATCTTCTAATAAGTTTTCCGCCTGTCTTAATGATTTTGCAAATCTTATCTGCGAGAATATTTCTGATTTGGTTGGGTCGCACGCATACACAAAAGCTAGCGATAATGATAATTTACGCAGTGTCACCTTACGAAAAGTGTCTGTGCATGCACAATGGCTTGTTATTTCATATGGCATAAAAGCAAGGAGTTTAAAAATATTTGGTTAGAGTAGTTTTTTTATACATCAGGCTCTTTTTTTTTTTTTTGCTTGTCCGCTGAACAGTAATTATTTGATGTACCCGATTCGGCCATGTGAGTAGATCTACTAAAATAATGATAATAACAATACTGCTTCATTGTGCCATTGCATGATTCAGGGACCAAAGAAAGAAAAAAAGAAATCCTAATTAGCAATTTTCTTCACTGGTTGAATCAAGATCTTGTTTTTTTTTTTTTTTTTTTGATTCCAGTTTATTCGAGATCATTTACTCTGGGTTATCTTTGCAAGGTATCCGTGCACCGTGCGTTTATAAATGCGTGTTTGAAGAACTTCCCATCTCGTGACAATGTGCGGCAATTCCGTCCATATTTCCATTGTTCAATTTGGAGATCCTTCGGAGACCGTATATACTGTATGTACTGTTACATCTGAATGCCAGATCAAATGCATTCTTGGGAGTCATAATGGTGTGGTTTTCACGTTTTGACATCTTATCTTGGGAATTCATATGAACACTTTAATTCCATAACTTGATTATCCTGTCTTGATCGGAAATATTTGATGATTAGGTGATCTGTACGTAGGAACTTTTTTTTTTTTCCTACGTATCAGGTCAATCGAACAAACCTTTTTAAAAATAAGAATCATCTACCGGCCCGTCGAGAAGGGAGCAACCAACGTCGAGCCCTTTCATTCGACCGTCTCTCTCTCTTTTTTTTTTCTTCTTCGAAAAGGTGAATGCCTCGTTCCCTCTTTACCAAAGAACGATCGCAGGTCTAGATTTTCCCAAGACATCACCACAATTTCAAGATTCCAACGCATTCTCTCAAATTCCTCTTGTCCGATATGTAAACGAGTATGTGCATGCGACCTTGGCGTGAGAAACAGTATGACAAGCCTAGCAGAAATGGAAGGGTAAAGAATTGGGAAAAACCAATCTTCTATCAAGGCCAACAACGGTCACAGGTTTTACATCAGTCGCTTTTCTTGGAGCAAACAAAGCCCCGCACGTAAACGCCACCCGTGATATCAATTCCACAAATACTACCTGGGTAACATTTGTCTTCGTTGGGAATTCCTTCTCATTTCTCGAAGAAAAAAAAAAAAAAAAAGCAAAAACAAAAACAAAAAAGCAATAGCCATCTCGCTCAAATGTCGATATGTTCAATAAATTGTCTGCGTTTCCGATTTGCTCACCACCGTAGCGGCTTCGTGTTCAGGTGGAATCTATTTTGTTTGCGCTTGTGGTCATGTTGTGGTGAATTGTTTTTGCAATCGGTTTGATTCGCCAGTTCACATCCCTCTACGGCGTCACCCGAAGAAACTTCTTGCCATGCGTCTCGGGCTTAGCCTCGAAATCCAAAGTTTTCGATCGTGACCAGGTCCCGCAAAACACCTGAGCAAAGAATTGGCAAAGGATTGAATGGAATTGGTGACGTTCTGCCAATTCACATTAAAAACCAAAAGGAGGAAGCGGTATTGGTTCGGCGTTCGTTCACATCTTTTTTCCCACCATTGTGTAAGAGTGTTTCAACGAATGGAAACACAATCCTCAAGCGATCCCTTACAAATATCATCACAATAGAGAAACATTCGCTTCACGCACGCTCACCTGCCAGTTTTAAACTTGCTGAAAACCGGGTCGAAACTTGTTGCGACCTTGACGATCTTTAACCTATTCTCGGTATTAATCTCGGCGGTATTCGTAGGTCGGAAAGTCATATTTCAAATTACCACGCTAACCCTGAATTGGTAATAACAATTAGTAAAATGAGCATGCACATTTTTTTCAAGAGGTCAATGTTACAATCGCCCTTTTTTTTATGCGTGCGATCTGTACATCCCCTAACCATCCATCACATTGTGCGAACTCATGATAATATGACTGGTAAGTCGAAATGGCAATAGATGTGAGAAAAAAAAAAAAAAAACCAGTACAAAGGCGAATTAAAAAGAAAAATGGCGAGTCAGTGACAATGAAAAAAAAAAAAATAGAATGCAGGTCTTTCCGCCGGTAGGCATGCAATTATCACAGGAAACAATATGGATTGTTAAAATGGGTTTTGTTTTTTGGAAATAAATGTGTTGTAAACGAATTTTTAAATTTGGAAATTGGTGAGCTCGTCTGCAATCGTTAACTTTTCAGAATGGTCAGGTAGATCAGGGAGGTTTCTTAGGGATTTACCTGTCTAACCGGAAATCAGATGTACCATAAGTCAAGCTTGTTTTTCTGCCGTGCACATGTTCGCGTTATCAATAGAAATACAACTGCGGCGCGTATCGCGGACCTCGGATCGCGAGCTCGATTTAGAATGGTCCGAGTTGGAAATGGTCTATTTAGAAAGCGCGTGGTTACCCATTTGTGGCCATCGTTCTATCAACAAAAACAATAACAATAAACCGATTGTTTTCCTTCGGGAAGCACCAATCAAGAGGTCCTCTCGCCACCGAATTCGAGATTAAAGGTTTACCGGTTATCCCTCGAGACAAGCAATCGAACCTTCGTTTGATTCCATTTTGGTATGGATATTTTTGGGGGGGCGATGTTTGACCCCCCCCCCCTTTACTCATTATGTGTGATTCCACACGGATAAAAGCGCCGCGCTGTCCACAAGCATTCGACATCACCGCTAAATAATGTCGGTCATGGTTTAGCGTGGCCGATTGTAAAGGTGACAGGTGCGAGTCCAGTTTAACGGTACCGATTTGGGATGTCACCCTGCATTAAATTCGTATCACGTAGCACAAACTGTCAAAAAGAAGGGTACCCATTCGCGGAAGGACAACCCTCTGATCCGAGTTTTCTTATCTATGACTTCACACACTATCGAAAATTCACTTTTTGTGGATCGCGGGTCAGGAGTCGAATCCGGCGTCGACACGCCTAACCTCATTTACGCACCCACTCGAACCAAGGGAAAAGGGACAAGGGCAAGGGCATTTGCTCGTCCACCTTGATCTCGAAACAATGATGTGCCGGTCGCCAGCGCCGCCGCAATAACTCGGGACAACAATGGTATCAACGATCAGTCAGGCGTGCCCATTTTCCGACTGATGCTGTGCGATGTCAACACCCAACACAGGCACATAATAAACAAACCGGACCGGATGCCCGATGATAACCCTTTTCAGTTTTGACAACTTTCACGATGGCCTTCCACATGAGGAAAATATTATTATTATTTTTTTTTTTTTGACAAATTATTTTCATAACATTCGTATCCTTTTTTGGCACGACATAGCCGTCATCAAAAAAAAAAAAAAAAAAACCGATATACGTATATTGTATATTAAAAAAAAAAAAAAGAAAAAAGGTGTATATACTGTTTAAAAAAAACCACGTTACGTTTCCTGTGAACAATAGACCGGTGAACATCAATTGTACGTTGCGCTCACCACCATCGATCGGGTCGTCATAAGGAAATGATCGTAAAAGCAAGTTGTCATGATCTCGGCTATCCTTTATTTACAAACGTGCGCTATCGACAGTAACCGTTCGATTAAAATTTTTTTTGCAAGTTACTTTTTTTTTTTATGGAAATGTAAATCCGATTGAATGGTGGTTGGTCAATTGAAAAATTTTTTGTTTTCTTGCAATAGAATAATGGTGTTAATAATAAATCCGTGGGTGACAAAGTGATTATTATAATGCCACCACCGCCCGATTTGAAAACAAAAATGCTGCAGCATGATTTGGTGACATGATTCAAAAGTGACAGGAGCAAAATATGCGTACGCACATACTGTAGCAACAGTATCTATTTCGCCGGTTGTGATGATGCGATCACAATGTGATCGGTGGATCAAATTGTCGAGAAATGCATGAGGCATGCAAGCAGGAGAATTGAGGGGAGGATAAAACAAAAGAAAAAGAGGTTGGCACGTAAACGAATGTTTTTAATGACTGATCAAGTTCGTGCATAAAAAAAAAGAAAGAAATATCAAAAAAAAAAAAAAAAACATTTTTCGCGCATTAATTATGTACGTTCATTATGCGCACCAAAGGGTTCGCAATGTGGTGATGTTCATGCGCTGTGCGACCCACTTTCGCTGAAACGAGCGGGAGTGATCTCTGCCCATACACCTTTCATACACCTTTGTCAATTGTGAGTCTCATTGTTCGCCAAGTCTTTATCCTCATCATTGGGAACAATGGATCACAAAGGGTGGGCAAACAAAGAAAAAGCAAAAGCATAATCGATGACCGGCTCATTTTATTACTCAATTGTTTTCTCAATCAACATGTCATGACTACCGCCAAAAATTCCAAATTTAACCGAAATGCTCGTGAAAACATTTTCCATGTGGTTCACTTAAAGTTAAATATGTGTTGCTGCCGGATGTGCGTAAATAATATTTCAAAATTAAGAGAAACGGAGGTACAGTACATACTACGCATACCACTTATACTACATGCGGTACATATGTATGACTTGCAGGGACAACCGTGATGAGATCTAATGGTGTGCCTTCTTCGCATCGGTCAATTACCGGAATTACCATAAAGATGTTGGGTTAATACGAATGATCGACTTTTTGAGGGCCCGCCGACGATCATTGGTTCGCCGAAGATGGAAGAAATGTCGCAAGCGGATAGGTGATTGATTACCGAGTCTCACCTTGAAATTGCGTCCAAATTTTTACAACATTTAATTTATGGTGACACGTAACGGTATGCATGCATGTGATAAAAGGATCTCGCGTGGAAACGGTGAATGGAATGCAGAGAGGCACTCCTAACCATCGGATTCGGGGGGGGGGGAGAAGACCGACCGACCGACAGAATAAAAGGAGTCCCTCTTTCCTTTCCGTTTACGTAATGAAACATTAACTAACACGATTGGCTATTATATAATTAATGTTCCGATATGGGATTTCGAAAATCGTGTGTGACAGCAGCGCATAACACGCACGTATAAATAATTCTTTTCACGCGAAGAGACCGGCGGGTCGGCATCGTTGTTCATAATGCGAACTCAACGTGTCGATCCGTGTGCACCTCCATTCTCTGCGCATTCAACAAAACGAGCGACGGAACATCATCGTGCCCGTACGTACACAAAGAGTTCGTGGATCAAACAACCTGACCTGAAAAACGCGTGATAATAGAGATAAAGGAACGCTATTTCGTCATAACTTATGTAATGGCCTAATCAGATAATGTATGCACAAGTTTATCATTATATGATGACGAAAAGTTTTCATTACTTCATTGCATAGGAAAGGGTTCTTTCTTGTTTATTATTATTATTATTATTATTATTATTTATTTATTTATTTATTTATTCGTTTATTTATTAGGTATCTAGGCTCGGAAAGGGTTGTTCACTTGAGTGTTTCTTAATTTTTTTTTTACGTGAAACAAGGTATATATGGGTTAGTCCATTGTAATTCGGGCACATGCGATTTCCATTCTCTTCAGAAAAACCTGAAATTGTGGTCTGATACGCTTCGCTTTAACCGGTATTGCACCAGCCGCCAGAGATCTTAAAGATTTAGTTACGTCATGCAACAAGCAGGAGACACCGCCCAAATGCTAACCTAACACAACGAATTAGCGTTTCTGATACGCCTCCGCCGCAATCAATTCGATGAGAAATTCGAAAGGACGTCGAGCAAAACGGACAAATCAAAACATGCGCGTGAACAAGAACCTGGGTCGGTCGATGCCAATATTATCAACCATTATTACTATCGGTGGTGACACATGAATCTTTTGTTTATCAACACGTACATGTAAGGTTAAGGTTGTGTATGAACTTTTTTTTTTTTTCTTTTTTTTTTTTACGACTTTTCATTTAAAATCGGTATCAATAATCACAATTGTACCCATTGTGGCATCAATCAAAATTATCTGTGCAAATAAAACTTTGATCACTACTGATAGTGAAAAAAAAAAAAATTTGTTTGAGTAGCGCGTAGGTTGTCTTTAAACGTGCATGTCGTTCTACAAAATTTATCCAAGTGAATATGACGGTCGCCGATTGGTTCAATTCAGAGCATTTTTGTTTGGAAAGATTGAAAACATCATACCGCAGAAAAAGTAAACATTCGAATGTGTGCGTAGAATTGATTTTTTTTTTTTTCCCGAACCACAGAGATAACGAGGATAAAAAAAATTTTGGCGGTGGTAAGAAATAATCGACAGGGTACATCGATGGGTAAACAACTTCACAGAAAAAGAAGTACCACAGAAGGGAAACGAAAAAAAGAACGAAGGGGGGGAGGGAGAGGGGTTGTTTTAGTTTAGGAAATCCGACCTTACTTTAGTGACAAATGATGGTGTGATTTGAGAGCCTTTTTTTTTTTTTTTTTTCTCTTCCGTCAATCTGTCATCCCAGAATAACCAATTATATTACCATTGTTCTTGCAAAGATTGGTGACTTCGTAAGGTAGCATGGCTTAACGATTAAAATAAGGAGGTTCCACCAACAAAAAGGCTGTGTTTCATCGAGAACAATTCGGTGCGGTTTTTGCGCGTATGATGTAAAATACAACGTAGGCATAACCACATGAAAATGGTCCTGTGAGGAACGGAAGAACGTTAAACTTCATTGTGAATGCGTTTGGCATGCGATGCGATCACAATAGACAATATCGATTCCAGGGAAACGTCAGGAAGAAAAAAAAAAAAAAATTGAAAGAAAATCATATTGTGATCAACTGCTATCTGTTGTGCTTCCTAGATTTATAAACAATATTTTATTTAGAACTTGCTTGTGCTTTCTGCTCGTTGACCCGACAGGAGACCCTTTGCGGTGAAAAAGAAAATAAGAATCAGACATACACATGCGACTCCATTGTATGGCAAAACAATAGGACTTGCTTATATGTGTCCATCCTTTGACAACAGCCTCCGACCTTTTTTCTGATGATGTATGATCTGACGTGAGGTTGCCATCTCAATTGATAATGATTTTTTTTTTTTCTTAATGTGCAAATAAAGTAACGATGTTCAATATTCCACAGACATCCCATCAATTGTTATCTTCGATAACAGGCTAATATAATTATTTATACATGCGCACCCAAAATCATCACCAATCACCGCCAATTTCTGCTAACTACTAAAATCGATCAATACGTACAGTATAGTATATACAGTATATATGTGTGTGCGTGGAATTATGCAAGGAGACGATTGTCCGCCTGTCACCTACTTTTTTCTCTAGTATCACCCACATCTCTGACAGTTCATCAGTGATTTAATTACCACCCGGTACATCCGCCGCCACTCTGTTTATTGTTATTAAGTGACCCTCAAAACGATTATTTATACCTCCCCTCTGACCTTCCTCATAACACTTCGGTCCATCATAATCTTTTGGAATTTTTTTTTTTTCTTTCTCACTAAGAGAAAAAAAAAAACCAATCGAGTCCCTGTTTGCTTCTATTTCGTAAGCAACAGATGGTCACCTACAGTATATGTTTTTTCATGACTGACTTTATCCTACGCTTCTAAAGACAAGTTATTGAATTTTACGAAACCCTCGAAATTTTACGCACAATCAAGTATTCTTTTTTCACACCCAGCTTCACATAAAAACAAGTTACTTTACAACGACACCACTTGCTACTCAACAACCCTACGCAAAGTATTTCTCACATCAACAATTGTTATTATCATCGAGAAATCAGAAAAAAAAAATAAAAAATGGTTTTACTGGTCCTTACCGAACGTATCCGAACCGCCATTTGCCAGGCTTTGCAATCTCCAGATTTTGATGAATCGGCAAAGCAAAGGATAAAGAATTATCTCAAAGCTAGCCCTTGCGTCCCTCTCGACCTCATCAAGGAAGTTTCAAAGTTCTTGGTTAACCGCGACGGAAAGCTTGGCAAAGAAATTGGTAATTAATCGACTCGGCTCTCTTTTCTTCGTTTTTTGTTGTTGTAGTATACAGTATAGTGTGTCCTTCCTCCCCCCCCCCACCAATGAGATAGCTGCGAACGAAAACTCTCCTGGTAGATAGTTTGAATTACAATAGTTGCATTAGTTATTATGGCATTCTATATTCAAATTTTCATGATAGACGTTCTATCGATTTCCAGTCAACTTCCATTGTTGGCAAATTTTTCTACACCTCTTCCTTTCCTCCTTCCTTATATAGATGCAACCTTCGTTTCCTGTTTTCTTCCGGGAAGCTCTTCTTTTAGTTCCATATAACCATTATGAAAAATTTTCCTTTTTTTTTTTTT
>CAJVPT010001819.1:0-19810 GCA_910592055.1 Acaulospora colombiana | reverse complement strand
CCCAAGTGTAGAATAGGAAAAAAAGCAAAATATTACAGAAGAGGACAAAAGAAACAAGAGGCCCAAGTCTAGACATGCCGAACAGACTAAACAAGAACAAAAAGAAGTGCCATTATCTTCAAAGGATTTAAATCTAGAAAGTATCAAAGAAATAGAAGGAAAGAAGTATACGGTGATTATTAAGAATTGAATCTGTCACGGAATAAAATGATTTGGTTTTTAACTGCAGACAGAACTTAAAATGATCTACAGTAATGATCTGTAGGCAATGAATTTATTAATTAGAGAAAATATTTCAAATTAGTAAAGGAGCAAAATATTATTCCCTAGGTTGTATTTAGAGAAATAATTTTTCGACGACAAGTGAGTCAATATGTGAAAGTCACAAAATTTGTAAATACCTAGTATATATACAATAAAGACATGTCATGCTGACCTGACTGCGGTTAAAAAAAAAAAAAAAAAAATGAAAAATAAAAGATAAATAAAGTAAATTATTAGTTTTTATCTCTATTAAGTTCCTTAAATTGTATCAAAGTTTTATTAAACAAAAACTAAAGTCTTTTTATTTCTTTTAGATTATTTTAATTTAATATAGATTTAACTAAAAAACTAGTTAAATTTAAATATTATAAATAACAATAAAAAATTTTTTTTTAAAATTTAAACTAAAGTAAAAAAAATATTTTAATTAAACAAATCTCTTTAAATTAAGATTATTTATTTAATAATTTTTTAAAGAAGACTTGAATTGTTCTTTTATCTATTTTATTGTTTTTTTTTCCTTTTTATAATCTTGACAATTTATAATTTTTTGAATTAATTAATAGAATAAACTATAGACAATAATTCTAATAAATAAAAATAAATATAATTTAACTAAAGAAGTATATTATTGTTCATAAAATTAAACTTAAAGTACTTATATATTAAGATGAATTAGTTATATTATAAAAAAAGACTAATTAATTTCTAAATAAAATATATTATAAATAATAAAAATTAGTTAATAAATATTTTTTAAGTACTTGTAATTGGACTAGATCATAATTTATTAATCAACTGAAAATATAAATATATTTTTATTCAAGTAGCATAATATATACTACAATTAAATATTTCTATCAAAGCTAACTAACTTATTATAAACAATAATAGTTTGTAAATTTGATTTTGAGAACAAAATTTTATTTTATAATACTTTTTAAGTAAATACCCTTCTAGTTTATTACTTTATTATCAGTAGATTTTTATTATTAAATATTCTATCAAGCTACTGAAATATAAGAAATTATAAAAAATATATATTAAAAAAGAGAAATGTGGATATTTAAAAATATTCAAATAGACTTACAAAAAATGAAAAGAAAAAAAAATAAAATTCTTCAACTTTCTCTAAAGACCTACTCTCAAGACTTCTTTTCAATAAGAAATATTCAATTGGGATATTTTTTTTTTAACTATCTGAGGAACTTATATATTCTTGTTTTTGATTTTTTTCTTATATATAATTTAAAAAAATTAATCATTTATTGAAGTTTTATTTCAAGTAATACACCTGATTTCAATTTTTTTAAATAATGTTTTTTTATTTATCTATAATAAATAGATAATTTATAATCAATTCAGGTTCTTATGTAATTCAATAAAAATTGAATAATATTGTTTTACTATAATATCTTTTGACAGTTATATCTAGTTAAAGAAATTTTATTGATAAATATTTTCTATTTTTCAAAAAATTGAATTCTTTAATCTTCTCTTTACTTTTTAATAGTAAAAGAATAAATTGTAAATAAAATTCTCATTGATTATGATATTTTTCAATAACTTCTAGTGAATTGTATTTTCAATTATAATCAAAAAGTTGAAACTTAGCATGAACTAAAAACTATTTAATCTTATTGCCTGATCAAAATAAGAAAGATATTTTGATCTTGAATTTTATCTAACTGAAATAATATATTAAGAAAGAAAAATCTTAGCTTAAATAAATAGCAATTTTTTTATTATTTAAAAACTTGTTACTTGTATTTTATTGATCTCATAAAACTTGATCTATAAATTAACCTAATTGAAAAAGTGAGACAGAAATAAAGTATCAATTAACTCTTTCTCTTATCAATAATATTATTAGAATATATAAGATACTTGTTTACATTTAACTACTAATATATTTTGTATTTATCAATCATATTTTATAATAAGTTGTGTCATAAAATTCAAGATCAAATTGAAATAGCAAAATTTCATCCAAAATCAAAAAAATTTAGGTAACTATAAGAGAAGAAATATAATAGGTAGATATCTTGAAAATATAACTTGATATTTATTACCTCCTACTATAGAAGATTTTTATAAACATGTTTTAATATGAAAGACTTTAAGTACTATTGGTTCTTCTTCCTTGCAGAACTTTTTTGCCATAAGTAGAGAAAGTATTTTTTGACTTTTCTAAGTTACAGAAAATCAAGTTTTTGTTTGAAGATGAATATAAATAAGAGAAGGAATTTGAAAATATCTTTTGAAGTAAAACTTCAAGTTGTTTAATAATAATGTTAAGACTTTATTATCAAAGAAATAAAAAAATTTTTTGCAAATATCTTTTTTGTGTGTAGGCAAAGAATTGATAAAAAGAGTTTTTATTAGTTAATAAATATTATTTTTTTTTAATTTATATAAAATATTATATATTTTATTTTTATATTAGATTTATAAAAAGATATTATTGATGGCTTATAAATCAATAATTAAATTTGTCTTTTTATCTTTAAAAGAATAAAAAAAAAAAAAATTCTAATTTAGTATTTATAGATATTTTCGTTGAAAAATATTTTTAATTATTATAAATTAAATATTACTTGATTGTTTTTTAAAAAGAAAACAATTAACAAAAATACTTCGTAAGCAAAGGTTTTTAATGCAAAATAAAATAAAATTATTAATAAATCACTTTGAAATAATTCATTTATTTTAGTGCGTACTGTATATATTTCTTTAAGAATAAAGGCAATATATTTTAGAGTTTTTTATCAATTGCGTACCGCAGTCGCCGTAGCAAGTTACAAGGTTGCTTTTCCATAATAGAACTATACATTTAATTGTACTCTACTGCGTTGCAGCGTGTGATTGTAATGTGACGCGTCCGTTTTATTTATGATCCATTACATATTCATTAGCAAATCACACATTACATCATATTATTAAATATATATATATGTACGTATTCATCAGTTTTTCACCTTTTTCTCGAACACTTCTTAATTTTAAAATTTCTAGCCTTTGGTAGTTAACCATGTCTAAAACTAAACCGAAGACTCCTTCTCATCCCAAATATGAGGACATGATCACAGGTAAGACTCGTTAAACCTTGTGCAATGCCTCAGTTATTTATTAATATTCCTTGGCACTACATTTAGATGCAATAATTAACCTGAAAGACAGAAAAGGAAGCAGGTAAATTTGAGCACGCGCGTGATTTGTGTGATGGATGTTACTTATTTATATATAAATATATATTATTTTTTTATAGTCGTCAGGCAATTAAAAAATATATTGTCAATCACTACAAACTTCCTGACAATGGAACTACAAACCTCAGTCTTCGAAACGCGATTTCTAAAGGTGTAGAAAATGGCGTTTTCGCTTATCCGTATGGTATTGCATGATTTCGTTTTAAAATTCATATCTACTCTCATGTCGCATCTTTGGTTTTCAAATATATGTAAATATTCTTTTGAAAGGGCCCAAAGCTACCATTAAACTAGTTAAGAAGGAACCTGCTAAAAAAGAAAAAGAAATCGATGAGAAAAAGCCTAAAGCGGCCAAAAGGGTTGAAAAGAACGAAGCTAAACCTAAAGCTGAAAAGGTTTGTATAATATAATTAAAATTTCGTCACTACTATTCAAAAAAGATTAATGTGAACAATTGAACTAATCTATAGAAGGCTAAAAAGAAAAGTATTGCAAAAAAAACCACCAAACCTACTAAACCTACTAAACCTGCTATAAAGAAACCGGCAAAAAAACCCCCAAATCGGAGATCCACTAAGACTGTTGAAAAGAGAGCTGGTCTGAGAAGATCCTCGAGGCTTTCTAAATGATTTATTTTGGATCTCATCCGTTTATTCTGCGTTTGAATTGGAGTTTTAGAACAACTCATCCATTATTACTTTTATGATTGTTTTAATGCCGTAGTAGTATTATTTTTTCACATCTGATGTTTTGAACGCGCTCAAACATCAGATTTCACGTTTATTGATTTACAAACAACTGAATATAGTATCGCTCGACGAATCTGTCTTATTGAATAAAACCATTAATATTTGTTAGAGTGAGATTGCTTTGCGTGAACCAGAACAACGTATAATAAAATTATGTTTGTCGATCATTAATCTATTAGAATTTAAACAATGCTCCGATGGCTAATCCTATATTATATTAATGATATAATCTTTATAAATCGCTCTTTATCTAATGAAATAATTATAAGCACACAATTTTTTAATTTTTAAATACTTTATTGTATGAGTATTTATAGTTATTATTTATTACATAAGATTTCATTCTTTTTACTAATTACTTTTTTTGAATAATAAATTTTTTATTTTTTAACTCGCAATCATTTATTGAAACATTAAATAAACATCTACAATATTATATTACCTATTAATATGATAGCTAACTTGTTTCACATATTAGTTGAAGGATTACACTATTTTAAAAATATAAAGGGTCCACTAAACTAATTTAAATTAAACAAAACAAAGTCTTAACTAGGTAGGTACTCTAAGTCAAATTTAGGAAACAGTATTTTAATCTTTTGATATATTAATACTAATGATCCCTTTTATTAGAATTATTGTAATATATTAAATTGCTAAATTAATTATTAGAGTAGAAGAAAAAAATAAATAAAATTACACAATTCAAATTTTCTTTCAAAGCTTCTTATTCATAGCAATAGCTTTTTCTTAAAAGGAATTCACCTGATTTAATTATTTTTAATCATTCAAAAAATTTATCTATTTTTGTATAAATTTTTCAAAAAAACATTTAAAAAACTTATTCTTTTAACAATATATAAATTTACTTATTGTATTTTTAGAGTCAATATTATATTATAAGAGACTTTATCTGATTAAAATAAAAAAATCTTTTTAAAAATCAATTAAAACTAGAATATTTTAAACTTTTTTACTATCTGAAGAATCTAATAAAAAATAAAAGTTAATATATTATATAAAAATTTTTTATTAATATTTTATTGTTTTTGAAACTTGATAATTAAAGAAAAAATTCTTTTTAATTTTTTTTATTATTATCAATAATACTATTAATTTATAATTAATAAAGATATATTTATATTTAAAAACTAACATATTTTATAATAATTAATTATCTTTAACAAAAATTATATTATTCTAAAAAACTATAAAAATAGAAATTTAGAATAATATAAATAATATATAAAGAATAAAATATTTTTTTATTATAAAAATCTTTATTAATACTTATTTCTAATATAAAAAAACATCAAATATTTTATAATAATTATTCTTTTTTTAAAAACTTTTTTAATATTAATAATAAAAATATTGTAATTATTTATTATTATTAAAAGTCAAGTTTTTAATTAAAAAATTTATAAATAAGAAAAATATATAGTAATAACTTTTGAAAAAAATTTTAAATTATTTAAAAATAAAAACAAAACTCTATTAATTTTTTTTTAAAAAATATGAAATAATTAATTTATTGAAATATGAATAAAATATAATAATAATATAAATAAATAATAAATAGTTTGTTATAGAAAGTATACTTTAACTATAATGTAATTTAAACCCAATATTAGTTTATTGAAATATCACTAGTTATATGATACTAAAGAGAAAAATAAAAAAAAAAAGAAATTGAAGAAGAATAATATATATAAAATAAAATTAATATTAATATTTAATAAAATAATAGATAAGAAATTTTTTAAAAAAAAATTATTTGAGTAAAAATATGAATATGAATCTTATAATAGTGAAAGATATAAAAAAAGTTTATATATACTATTTTGTATTTATATTTATCCTATTTGAAGATTACAAAATAAAATTAGATGCCCAAAAATCTCAAAATCACAAAAAATTTTCTTATTAAACAAAAACACAAAAAGAACTTGCTCCTAGCTACAAGATAACAACCCTTCTCAAAATGACCACCACTAGAAACTGAGGAGCTCAGAAAGACAAACAATACTCAAGTATAATATTAATAGAATCAGTAAGAACAATGGAAGGATCTTGAAGGTAAAAGAGATAACACCCATATCATAACTCAGGCACACACTCCTTGGAATCAGAATGCACTCCTGAAGCATTCAGTAGATAAAGGAAAGGCAAAAGAGACAGACAACACTACTATGCAACCCAAGGAGATAGAAATAGAAGAAACAAGACAGATATCAGAACTAGCAGAAGTCCTAGCAAGCAGCAGAGTACTATCCCCAATCACAGTCTGCAAGTTTGAAGACAGAAACATCCAAGAATTACAAACTCAGTACAAGCAAGCAGATATCACTGATCAAGCAGTATATAGATATAATGGTCAGAGAGATATATATGAAAGATTCATATTATGATAAAACCATCAAGACTAACGAGAGATATCCAAACCATAGAAAGCATTCATCAATTTGGAAAGGGTACCAGGACAAACATTTATAAAGAAATTAGAATTTACCAAATAGAAAATAAAATACCTCAACTCCTTGAAATACGTAAGATATGAGTATCCAGTAGGAAAGTTCCAAATCACAGCCATTTTCAGTAATCAGGAGGTTACACAAAAAGCATGTGAATTAAAGATCACTGATTATGAAAATACCAAATTTAAAAAAACTGCCTATTGGAATCCAAAGAAAGCAATTCTTACACTATTCAGATATGGAATATTTCCCAATATTTTATCAAAACAGACCTAGTAAAATTCTTTGATAAACAAATCAGCATTGATTATATCATCTTGTAAAGAGCAGGACCCTTTCAAACAGCAAACATTACTTTCTTCAATATATTAGACTACATAGAGATCAGTCAGGACTGGGTACTCGCAAAGATTTCTACTCGTGCAGAATCTTCCCTTACTATAAAACATATGAAATCAAGGAACAAAAAGGATGCTTCAGCACTACACTCACATACCTACTATCAGATAAAATAGTAGCAGATCTGACATTTACCATTATCAGCACGAAGGCAAAATCAGTCTATATTAACTACAATAATAACAACCAAGCTAAAAGGTTTGCTATCTTTATTTTTCAGAACAGAAAAGAATTGCTAGATGTGAAATCAGTATCCCTTGTAATCAAAGAAACCCAAACTATAGTATATGGATCAACTACAAAACAAAACTGTGTCTCATCTGCAGCTTACCAAAACACAATATGTACACATGCCCAGACAAATCTAAACCCTCCAAGACAATATATCAATAGGTTCAACAACCCAAGAATTCTACTATAACCCCGATACAGAACAAACCTCAACCCTAACCTTACTATAAATACTAGAACAAATGAAAACACCAGGAGCTATACAAGCATCTTGAAATATAAATTAAGTCCCAACACCAGTCAACATAATGAAAACATCTGGTAGGCCTTATCAGCAATCCAGAGAGAGATTAAGAAAATGAAGAACTCTCTTCAAGATCTGAATGAAAGAGTCAATGTCTTAGAACAAGAATATATCAACTAATACCCAGAGAGTATAGGTGAACTCATGGAGAAGTTAGAAGGGTCAATACCTATCAACAATGAGGAGCATGATACTGAAACAAGCACAAGGATTCAAGACATCAGGAAAACACAGAAAGTATATCAACAACAGTTCAATAAAATGAGCTCAACAATAGAAGAAGCAATCAACCTCTTTAAGCTTTCTCAACAGACCATTCTTCCAGGACATAACCACATCCAATAATATGATAGACAATACTCAGGATTACCCCCAGAGAAGTGAAAGTAGTAAAATAAATAACACAGTACCAAGCACCCAATCCCCTATAAACAGATAACACAAAATACAGATAAACACACAAACAAAAGTATCATATCACATAATAACAAATTAATAAACAATTATCCAATATAAACAATTGCAACACACAATATAAGAGGCACAGTAGAAGAGAACAAATGCAAACTGTGGATAGAATTCTACATAGAGAATAGATAGGAAATCATTATTACTATGGAGACCAACAGAGATATGAACCAGGTCAAGCACTGGAAACAACAAGAATATTAACTAACAATCTCTGTGAACCTTACAAGAAAAATTGGACATAGAGTATGCATCACAATCCATAAAGATATTACAGAAAGAATTTAAAAGAAACAAAAGATAGAGAGCAGAGTAATAGTAATAGACATAGACATAGACTTTTCAGATAAACATAAATTAAGGATAATAAGTGTATATCTTCCACTGAGAAACAATAACAGGAAAGTAAAGTCAGCAATAGAGGGCATGATCCAAGAATGAATAATACAAGTAGAGAAAGAGACATCACACATAGTGATAGGAGATAATTTTAATACCACATTAAATCCCTTTATTGACAAACAACACAACATAAAAAAATCAAATAACCACTGGCCAGAATTAGAACTATTGAAATGTTTAATTACTAGAAACATTGAGAACACCTTCAGAATGCACAATTCAATATAAGTGGTATACATATGAAAAAATAGCAGAGGAGCAATCAGTAGGATCGATTAAATCTGGTACCACCCACAAAGTACCTGGCAATCAAGAAACTCCCATATAATGAACCATCCCGATTTCCTATATAAAAGTAATCATAAAATAATAACTACAAAAATAGAGATGTAGCAACTTGATAAACAAAAGAAACAGAAAATTCACATGCAAAACCATAGATATAACTGACACAGAACAAAAACCAAACAATGGAAAAACTTCAAGGATGAAATTGAACTAAGGATATAATAGGGAAATACTAAAGAACAAGGAAATATATATATCCTATGGAACAGTTTTAAACAACATATTCTGGAAGTAACAAACAGGCACATATCCAAGATAAAGTTTCAGAAAAGAAGTAGGAAGACAGGGGAGGTCCCAAAGATATATAGAAGGATTGCAAACATTCAAATACTATCAGAAATATTGCAGAGATGCATCGATACATCCAATTTACAAATTAAACAGCTGATTGAGAAATAGTTAACCAAGATACAAGAATCCTTTCCAGAACTGGCAGTAAAACTCAAAGAATAGCAATCTAGCCACCCTTAAAGCTACCTGGTCCAATATACAGAGAATATATAATACAATACAAAACAGCAGCAAGAATAATCAGCAAATACCAGAGAAATAAAAATATACAGCAACACATGGAAAGAAGGTAACAGTGACTGCAGAACAACAAAAAATGGATGATCAATAGTATCATAAAAAGACCTAATAGATCTATAATAACCGACAAACTTATAATAGAAGCAGATAATCAGATAGAAATTATTACAGATCTAGAAGAAATCAAAAGAAAAGCCTCAGAATACTTTGCAATATGGATCCATCTTAGGAAAACTTTACCAGTAGATAATTCATCCAGATGGTCAAGACAACATGTATCAAGCAAGAAAATTTAAGACAACTGGTATAATGGGCTCACAAAACATATTACAGTAGAAGAATTAAAAAAGGTAATAAAGGATAAAAGCTTTAAATCAACACTGGGACCAAATAGCATTTGTATATAGTCTATAAACATCTCAGACCAAAAACACTAGTATAGCTCACAAGCTTCTATAATAGGATTCTCTTACAAGGGAAGACATCAAGAGAATAGAGTAAAGAACATATATATTTGATACTCAAATCAACAGAATAGCACAATAGAATCAGAATAATCAGACCAATCACCTTACTTACTGCAGAAAGGAAAATATTCATAAAGATCATTAGTGACTGCCTATTACATATCTATAAGGAACACAACATCCTTAATGAATTCAATTGGGCAGCTTTGCCAGGAAGCAGCATACAAGATCCTATACACATAAGTAACTTGTGCATAGAACAAGCACATAGAAAAAAGAAAAAACTATAGATCCTGAGTCAAGACATGGCTAAGGCCTATAATTCTGTCAATACAGAAATACTGGAATGTGCCATGAGACACATCAAACTACTATCAAAAATAATCAATATTATAAATGCATTACACAGAAAGAGGGAGAACCAGGTTACAACAACATATGAACTGAGTTCCAGCTATAAAGTATTTGATGGCATTGACCAAGAAGACACAATCTCACCTCTGCTATGACACATATTCTATGATCCACTTTTAATAGAAATCAAATTATCAAGAAAAGGCTACATATATACAACAAAGCTTAAAGAAGATATTAATGGACCCAATGTTGAAAAATACATAGACATTAAGGCTATCACATATATGGATAATACAATATGGCTAGCAGATGATCTAGAAAAAATAAAAAAAATCCTGAACATTGTCACAGAATTTTACAATCACAATAACATCAACATTAACCTACTAAAATCATAACTAATAATTATCAATAAACAATTAGAAGACTTTAAAAGAAGCTTCATGTTCAAAGGAGAAACAGATATGAGAAGCAAGTCAGGTACACCAATAAGACTGCTAGGGATATAGCTAAACAGCTCTGAAAGAAAAAGTTATCAGAAATAGCTCATAGTCGAAAAAGTAAAGAAAACCAGCAAGCTAATTGGATGGAAGGCAATCACAGACAAACAAATGAGATACATAATAAACTATGTACTTATGTCAAGCATAGAGTACCTGCTAAAAGATATAGTACTTCCAGAAAATGAGTACAACTCTTTAATGAAAAAACTCATAACAAAGTATAAACACAAGTGCAGCCTTATCAGCACAATTCCTAATACTCTTCTATACAATCACACTGAATACAACTTGAACCATCTATGGAACAGACAACTATAATTGCATATAAGAACATGGTTATAAAAAATGAAGGACAAGAGAATACTGGGGCAAATCTCCAGGATGGGATTATAAAACTTACAAAACCTCTTTTGATCAACAAACTCAGCAACAACATATCTTACACAGCCATTTCTCAAGATAGGACAAAACTTGAACCATGATATCTTCTGGGTGCTGAGAAAATATTGCTTCCAATTTCACTTCAACACAAAGATTACAATCCCCTGGAGGATAGACAAGATAGATGATACAATTGAAAAAGCAATATCAAAATCAGTATATTACCAGCATAAACAAACACTAAGGAGACACAACTTTATGTTCATAGGACAAATCATTAATTTAACAGGAACACATCTATTGCATTGGAGAGAACTCAGGGCTATAAACAAAACAAAGAAAAGAAATACTCCAAAATCATACAAAGAGATTGATTATAGAGAACCTTACAAACTTAGCCAGTATACAAGATAGGATAGAGAATAAAACAAGCATGCACTGAACATACAATTAAAGCAGATCCCTGGTAATAGAAGACTCACATAAATCACATTGGAAAGTAATACTTAAGCAAGACAGAGAAGCTATTAGCAAGAAGAAATGAAATAACAGCTCCAACATAGTAGTCTTCAAACATTACACTAGAATAGGAGAGTAGTCACCACTAGAAAGATGCATCAGGTATTCCTTAAATAAAGGAAAAGATACATTGTTAAAAACATATATCTTCATAGTCAAAAAATAGTACACAATCCAAGTTCCAGTAGAAAAGACATGCATTTCATCTAGAAAAAATAAGGACAGCTTCTCAAGTATTCTATGATATAGAATATCTTCAGACTCTACTAAAAAAGAGCTAAAAGATTTCACCAAAATCTCTCAGATAAATCAAAGCTCCTGGCAAGTCAACATAGGTAGTGCTGAACCAGAAACAACAAACATCAGTGAAATGTTCAAACTAAACAAAGAAGAATTAGATATCCTAATAACAATCCAACAATATATGAAGAACTATTACCACACTTCAATACATACAGATGGCTTAGTATCAAGCTATGGCAATAAATCACATATGGACCTGGACTTGATTATAGAAAATAAAACAGAAACACAACATACTTTCCAAGGATAGATACAGCTACACGCCTCCTCAACACAAGTAGAACTGATAACTTTAACTATACAATAAGTACATTAAATAGAAACATCACAGTCAACTTATATAGTGATAGTCAAGTAGCAATAACAAACTTAACAGAAGCCATGGATACCAACAGAACTAAAAAGAGGAAAAAATCAAACCAGGCAATAGTAGACATCTTTAATAATATTAGATAACAATAGAACTTAAACATTAGATTATATAAGGTAAAAGCATATACAGGCATCCTTCTCAATGAAAAAGTGGACAAGCTGACCTGGATAGATCCCATTTTATCAAACATAAAACTGAACCAAAAAATTATTAACATCAAAAAATACCACCAAGGATTGACATCAATAAACATAATGTGAAACATATTACAGATAGATATCTTAGGCAAAAAATTAGCAAAACAAGTCAATAAGGCCATCAGGCTAATCAAGTAGAAATTACTAAACAGAACACAAAACAGATTCACAGATAAGGACTTGAGAAATATATATTGGAAACATACTTTTAACAGCTTACATCTATCCAAAATAAATGAACACACAACCTCAAAGGAAGATCACTATATAAGGAAATTTAGTTTCAATCTCTGATATGAAGAACTACCAATCAAAACCAAACTATACAATAGATACCCATTAACATACAAAGATAATAGATGCCACAAATGCAGAACAATAAAAGACATTGAACATCCCTTCCTATGCAACAACAATACAGAAACATTAAAGAAAACTTTCCACAGAATTCTAATTAAATATGTATTATCCCTAAAGATGGGTTCCAAAGAGGGAGATAGGGACAAAAGTCAAATGTTCCTTACTAGAAAACTTTAAAATTTTTAAATTAATAACTATAAAAAAACTAATAACTATAAAAAAACTACTTACAATTGTTCTCTATTATCCAAATTATTGATTTATAGCATTTTTTGACTTTTGTTTCTATTAAAGTAAAGAGCTATAAATTTTGTCCCTCAAAAAGGGATATAAGTGACCTATAAAATTTTATATGCTAAATACTTTAGGGATCCATCATTAATAATATTACATAATAAAGGAATATAGAAAGAGTTTTAAGAAGATTATTTATAGACAGATATAACTGGTCAACCCCAGAATCTTTTAATTTACTAATCTGAGGAGTTGTACTAAAAGAAATATTTGAGACTCTCAATATGATTATATCAAGCAAAAACAAAGTGACAGAAATAATTATGAATATAATGAGGAAATGAAAAAAGCTCTTATATGACATACAGCATGAAAACAAAGATATGAGAAAGTTCATAAACAGAAAGATCCCAAAAGTAAGATCAAACTAAACAAACAGAAAAGAATCAGAGCATAAAAAACTAAAAACTACATGAATCTGATCACAGTACAACAGTCCTTATTAAACTTGACTGAAATAGTAAATAGATATATGAATGAATACATTAAATATCAAACTAATATTTTCTTCATTCTATCCTTTTATATGATAACTAGTATGATCTTGGCATATTAGTTTCTTTCCTTAAAGAAAGATAACAGGTTACGAGGTAGTCATGGCTTATCGAGTTTTACTATTACTGAATATATATTCCTGCATCATATCCACAGCTATTTTATATAAATATAATTTGAAAAAATAATAAAACAAGGCTATATCAATTAAAAAAAAAAACAAAAAAACAAATTAGATTTAGAGAAAAATAAGATATATAACTAGTTATTACTATATAATCTATATAAAGAAAAAATTTATTAGAAGTAAAAAAAAATTCTTTTTGTTAATCATCTTTTTTCTTAAAAATTTTCTTTTTTTATTAATTTTTTTAAAAAAGAGAAGCTAGTCTAACACATTTTATTCTTCAAGATTTGAATAATAAACTATAATATTTAATTACTTCCCCAAAAATTACTTTATTAATCAAGAAAAGTATAGACAATACAATATTATTTTAGCTTCACTTCACTTTACTATATTTTATAAGAAAAAAAAAAACACATTTACAAGTTGATTCATAGTAAACTTAGGAGAGCCCAATATCGACTTCTTAATTTTCTAGTCAAACCAATATCAGTTTATATCTTTTTAGACATTAGAAAAAACTTCATTAACAATAGTTCTCTCTGATAAATAAGAAAAAACTTAAAGTTCATAAAGCTCAGAAAAATATCAAATGCTTTCAAGAACTAAATAGTAGAGTATTCTGATTCTATACACACTTGTTTAAACAACAAAATAAGTTACACAAATATATATATTAAATAAGTATAGTATCAAAACAATATAGCAAAATTTATAAAGAGTTTATAAACAAACAGTTCATCTTTCACAATAAAAAAGATCAATAATCATTCTGATAAACAAGTAGATCCAAACAAGAAAGATTAATAACTTATTTGAGTAAACAACATTTCAAACAAGACAATAAACAAGCAACCCTGCAAACCTTGTTAAATATAAATAAATAAAAAAGATCAAAACAATAAATTAGCAATTTATTCTTCTTTACACATAATTAATATAATAAAGAAATAAAAAATTATGTAAATTGCAAAGAAGAAAAAGCTTCATATCCTTGATACAATAGTTAAAATAACTGAAAAGTATGATTAGAGAAAAGAAATATGGGTTACTCAAATTATTTTTAATACTCTCATTATACAAAACAAGTCCAATTAGACATCAGGACCAGTAGAATACTTGATACTTAATAATATTCTTGCAACAATCCTAAATATAGATCCAACTACATTTATTAAAGCTAAAGTTCTCAAACAGCATATTCTATATCTATAGATATAAGTTCAAGGAAAAGAAGAAAACCTTATAGTATTCTTCTTGAAAGAAAAAGTCAGATACATCTTAAAATAAGATACTGTTACAAATAGTTTCTTCATCTATATTTTTGAAACTTTCTAAATCAAGGGTAAGTTTATAAACTCAATAATAGGAAATTCAATCTCAGATAAGAATACTTTTCTAAATGAGGATATGGAAGTTCAATTAACAACTGAGATTGAAATTCCAAAGAACATTGAAATCAAAATAGGTGATAAAGAATCAAAGAAAAAGTTTGAAAAAGAACTTGAAATAGAAAATATCCAAGAAAGAATTAAAAAAGAAAATATAATAGAACAAATTTTCTATAATACATGGAATAGATTCAAGCCATCCATTCCATATCACTAAAAAAGGAGACTTAAAGATTGAAATTCTTATCTCAAGGATATCAGGAGACACAAAAAAAGAATGAATAGCTTATCTCCAAGATGCCTAAGTCTATCCAAAAATATATTACTATTCAAAAAAGACTTTTTCAATAGTAATACCTAGATAACTTTTATTTTTGAAGAAGTTAAAGATATTTTACAATGTATAGAGAAAATCAATAAAAAGAAGATAAAAACCTCACTTTAATTTCTATATAAGCAAAGAAATGGGAAATCTCATACTCACTATTAAAAAAGAAGTTTTTTAACCAAAAGATAGCAAAAAAAGGAAACAAGACAGTGATTATTATGCTAATCAATCTTGACTGCAACCATACTCATTAAAAAATTAAGATCACCCTATAGAAATATAGAAAGATCTTAAGTATTCATATTTATAACCATTCTTATTTACAAAAAAGAATCAAGGCATGGCTTATTTTAAATAAACAAGACTTGAATGATAGATAGTTTATACATGTTAAAACAGATATCTTCAGGGCAATTTTTATTTAACATGAACTAGATAATCATAAAGTTGATGCCATTCTCAAAAACTGTAACAGCTAGTCTCTACAATTGTATAGTATATACAATAACTTTAAAAGTCTTATAACAAAAGCAAAACAATATACAAGAGACAAAGCATGTTATATATTAAGAAATTTATTTACTTTAAAAAAAAAGGATATACAGTAGTTTGTTTTGCAATAATAGAAGATCTGTATAAGGCTTTGAATTAATGTATATTTATATATAGATATAAACTTAATTGAAGTACTAAAGAAAATTTTGAAAAAAGTACAATACAAAACAATGAAGTGGCTCAAACTAAAAACAGTAATAATAATAAAAAAAAAGTCTATTCAGAAACAATACAGGCCAAACTGCATTCAAGACAATTGAATTAAACTAATATTAGAAGAAATATCAGAACAAGCTGATATACAATATCTGAGAAAGACTCAGAAATAGAAAGAGACTTTAAGAAAAAAAGATTTAAAAAGAAGGGAAAAAAAGAAGAAATACAACTCTCAAGGCAACAAACACATTATCAAAACAATAAAGACTTCAAAATGCTTCACTACTGGTAGTAATAGGAAGCCAATCAATTATTATAATAGAAGAAGAAGTTTGTACAATAGATCCGAAAGTCTCTATCCTAAAAGTAAAAGTTATTAAGACTTTTTATACCAAATTCTAAATAATCTCAAATAATTAAATAACAGAATAAACTTAATCGAGGAGAAAACAAGTAATTAGAATAGGGTAAGAGGAAAATGATAGAACAATTGCTCCTGAGATTAGTACCAGTCTAATTAAAGTATACTAGGAGAGAGTCTGATTCACAAGAGAAAACAAGTTATCCTAGAAAAAAGGTACAATTTTAAAGAAAACAATAGATATCAATATAATACTTCTCTATATAACATATAGTATATCACTAAATAACTTTATTAGCATAATTAAAAAGAACACTAGTAATAAAATTGAAAAAGAATATTTACTATATAATAAGTATACTATAGATAACTCTATATTAACTGATATTATTTCAATCAGAACATATAATATTAGAGGAATTAATACCAGTCTGAATTAATAAAGGCTATATAAACTTATTAAGAACTTAATATAAATATCCTAAACATCTGTAAGACCAAGCTAACAAATGAAACAGTAGAATTCACTTTTACTTCACAACAAATATGCAATAATGAGAAACTTAGTGAATCTGACATGTGACTCTTCATTAATAAAAACATCAAGAAAAGTTGTAATCTATTAAAAAAATAGAAGGCTATATATAGAAGACTATATAATAGGAGTCAACTTTCTATTAACAAGATACAAGCTCTGTATTTATCAAATATATCTTTTATCAGAAAAAACTATTGTTAGATAGCTGCAATAGCTTCTTAAAAACAAAATCCTAAATAAGCAGAGAAATTACTTTAAGATTATAATTATGGAAGATTTTAATACGATTATTAATTCAATAGCAAATAAACTACTGATTAATAAAATACTACCTTTATATATATGAACAATATATTATATAGTAGAATCGACTATATCTGATTACTATCAAAAATTAGTTTAAACAATATATATGATTCAAAAATATTTCTATAGAAGTATTATTAAATTGTAACTATATTTTATTATGGACAATAATAATAATAAACAATCTGTTCAAGAATCAAGTGCAAGAGCAATGTAGAACAAAAGAAAAGAAAATATCTGATCTAATAAATTCTATAGTAGAACAATGGGAGAAATTTAAATTTTGAATAGAAAACAAATTTTTAGAAACTGATCTACAATCTTTCTAGTCAAGAGTAGAGAATAGTTTTCAAGAACTTAAAAAGGCATGGCATGATTTCAAGTCAACAATTATTAAGAGTACTTATAAACATTTTAAAAAGAAAAGAATCTATTTTATTCCTAATATAAAGAAAAAAGAGAAGCCTGGATCAGCAATTCCAAAGAAAGACTTCAAAGTCTACAGGGAAGCTAACAATATTCACTTTATTTTGAAAAAAATACAAACCAACTGAAATACAAGAATTATAATGAATATAGAAAAGATTATTCAGAAATTAAGAAGGCTAGATAAATCTATTGATAAATAAATAACTCCTATCCAACTACAATAAGAAATTCCAGAGCTATTATTAAAGATTATTGAAATAGAACATAGCCTCAAAATGATATACAAGAAGAAAGAAAGTCTCCACATTAAAAACTAAATTAAAGATGCCTTAGAAAGCAGGTGTAAAGATCTCAAGTTCAATAAAAAATAGATGCTATACTCAATCTTGAACTGCAAAAGACTAAGAATCATGCTAGATCGAATATTAATCAAGAATCAAGAGAAGATAGAATATATAGGTCTCAATTCACAAACTATCAAAAGCAATACTGAGGGCTACTATAAAAAAACTTGCAAATAAAGGAATACCAAATTTGAAAGTTAAAATGGAAAAAAAATATTAATTTAAAAAGTGAATTGATTCAATATAGTATTCATCATTAATAGAGAAAATCAAAATAAAGAAGCTTAAAGCTATTTTGCAACACCTTTCAAACAATAAGATAGCTGGTCCATTATATATTAGTTATTAAATACTCAAATACTTAAATATCAAAGAAAAAAGGATCTTATATTTGCTGTTCAACAAAGTTTTAAATACTGATTGGATATCTAAAAAATAAAAAGTAGTAATATCTATTCCATCCCTAAATTCAAGCCTTGAAGATATCAATTGAGCAATATTAGATCTATTGTTCTTCTAGAAACAGCTTGAAAATATTTTATCAAAATTCTTACTAATTATCTATCAAAGAAGATATGTAAACAATATAAAATTCTTAAAGGCTCAAACTTTACTGACTTACTAGGAGAAAATATAGTAGAACTTATCTATCTATTAAATAAAATATATAAGGAAGCTAAAGAAAAAGGAAAATAATCATGGATCCTTTTTCAAGACACTTTAAGGTATATATTATAATATTCTTTTTATACCAGAAAAAGTCATAAATCAGATTTGAATCACTACAACTAATAATGGATTCCTAAAGTTTAATATTATGTCCTATAATCAAAAGTTTTATAATTGAAAGTGAATTATATTTCCTCAAAACTTTAGGTTAGGGACATAATTTTATAACCAAAAGTTAAATTTTTATACCTGAAAATCAATTTATAACTAAAAGTCAATTTATAACTAAAAGTCAATTTTTTATAACTGAAAATTAATTTTATAATTGAAAGTCAATTTTATAAGTAAATGTCAATTTTATAACCAAAAATCAATTTAATATATGAAATTAAGGACATAAATAATTTGATAATCAAAAGTAAGGATATAATATACAAATTTTGATCAAAAGATCTACCTCAAAAAATTCCTGATTAATTAATTTATTTTTAGTAACATATAGTTAAATCAAAATATAATGGTGATCAACTTTTTTATTGTAAAAACATTTTTTACTAATTAAATTTATTTCAAATTTTTTTATTTAAATATCAATATTTATTTTATATATCTTTGAATTATAAAAAACTTATATTTTTTTATATAGTTATTTAATATTTAGGTTAATTGTTTAAAATATAAATTATTAAAAAAATATAAAATTTTTAAAGTTCTTTATTGTAATAGACATTTATTTCGATTTTTTTTTTTTTAAACCCTTTGTCAGGCTAGTTGTGTGTGCTTTATTAAACAATTGTAAGCTGTATATATAATATGAATCACTAAAGCTAAAACTTTAACTAGCTTACTCGTCTCAGTAATTACTTTAAGTGCAACTTTGGGAGTGATTTTTTACTTCATTAAAAGTTCAGGTGAAGATCCTTTCAACTTTTAATATCATTGCCTGCAGGTCACTACTGCAGATCACTCTTTGCA
>CAJVPT010001818.1:0-19810 GCA_910592055.1 Acaulospora colombiana | reverse complement strand
CAGGTCCCTGGTGTTGAACTCACAACCTTGCGATATGTGACCTGGGAGTGCTACCACTGCACTATTGACCCACAGGTTTTTATACAAATTTATATTCATATTTGTAATGTTGATCTACTATATTATTGATTTTTAACAATTACAATACTTGTATCAGGCCAATAATTACAATATTCTTGCTTATAATTTTAGTATTTACAATAATAATATCTGTTTTAAAAATTATCTGTTTTAACAATTGCTCCTTCCATATATATAATTCTATTTTTAAATTTCAATAAACATAATTTTAACAATTATAATTAGAGCCAATAAGACTTTTATTTATTTATTTATTTATTTTTTTTTTTTAATCTGTAGTCAGGTCAGCATAGCATATCTTTATTGTATATATACAAGAATATTTACAAATATTTTGACTTTCACATACTAACTCACCCGTTATCAAAAAACTATTTTGCTAGATACAACTTAGGGAATGATATTTCGCTCCTTTACTAACTTGGATGAATTTTCTAATTAATAAAATCATTGCCTACAGGTCATTACTGTTAGATCATTCTAAATTCTGTCTGCATTTAAAAACCAAGCCATTTAGTACCATAATAAATCCAATTCTTAATGATTTCTATATAATTCTTTTCCTCTTTTTTTTCAAAAGCTTCCTCCTTCAGGTCTTCTAAGGATATTAAAGATTCTTTCTATTTTTGTATAATCAATGCATTTGATCTATGCCCAGGTTTTTTAAATCTTTTATTCTTTTCAATAATATTCTTCTTTTTTTTTCACTCTATTACTTTAGTGCAACAGCTATTCCAGATATTCTCTTTGAAGTTTTTCCTCATTTTATGACAAAGCTTATTGATTATACTTTGTGTGGATACTAGAGAAATTTTGAGTTGTGCTTTGAGGTAATTCTTCAAAGAGATGATTTTCATTTTCTTCTATGTATTCACAAATAGTGTTAAAAAGATTTCTATCAGATTGCTTGATCCCATCTAACTATCTACTTGTCCAATTATCAATTGTAGTGTAAGTTTCTTTCTTATTTTTAATTTCTTTATGGATATAGCGATTAATTTTCTCTTTTGCTTTTCACCATATGTCCTCTCTGACTTCTTTAATGACTGGACATTTGAAAAGATGTTCTAATATCTTTTTCTGAAGTTCACATATTGGACAAGTCATTATAGTATAAATATCTGATCTCTTTTTCTTGAGTATCTGCAATACTGAAAGTTCATTGTGGATTAAGTTAGTTAGAAAGCTTTTGTCTTTATTAGCTTTGAAGGAGATATCGAAGATATTGGATGAATTAAATTAATTTCAGAAGGTTAATCAATCTATTATTTTATCTTTTTGAATTCACAGCTCTTGAATCCTTTTTTGTGCTGTCCAGTCTTTTCCTATTCTTTTTCTGTTAAATGTTTTAACAAATTCTCTAATACTAATCTCTATTGTATATTCACTCCATGTAGCTATTGTAAGGACCTTTTTTAGCTCTGGTAGTTGATTCCAGATTATCGAACTTGTTGATCCCATGGGTCTTGACATTTGTAATTTCCAAGTTAAGATCTTTCTTTTTTACTAAATCTTTAATATTACTCCATATTGATCAGTTGATAGTCTTTGTTCATCTTCTTGTTAATATCTCTGTTTGTAAACTAATAGACTTCCATGTCTTAACTGCAATATTACAATTAGTGAAGATTAAGGCTGTTATATTTCGAAAAGCAGTAAATAGTATAGTAAGGATGGTCAATATTTTTGCCTTAGTTGCCAATGGCCATATTGATGCCCCTGCTAAGAATTCTTTTTTAACTTTGCCATTCTCTATTAGAACCCAAGCAAACTCCATTTCAAGTTCACTATCTTTTGTCTATTTTTTATAGGAACTATCTATATAAAAAGTAAACTAATTAGCCATGCTCCTTCTATTGTATTGCAGAATATCTATAAGTTTTTCTATATATTCATCTGATTGGATGGCTTGTCTTATTAGCACAGCTTTCCAGTTTTCTACCTGGATTTCCATTTTTATAGGTCTGTAAATAGGTGAAGTTGATATCTATTGCCTTGTAATTATTTGCCAGTTTGTGGGATTGCCTGATAAAAGAATTTGGTTTCCTTTTCTCAGATTTTCATATCTATTTAGTTGTAAGAGAAGGCAGATTTGTGATGGAACTACTTTTAAGACTTGAGATGATCTATCTAATTGGAGTAAGATATAGTGGATTATATAATGAATAATATGGAGTGAACTGGATTGTATTATTTGAGAATAATGTTTTTCCTAATATATTAATTAAAAAGCTGAAGTGAACTAACTGCCCAGTATGTTTTTCTCTTATCTGGATATGCTAAAAATGTTTTAGTTTGCATATTGTAGTCTATCCAATCTAGTTCATATAATGATTTTCTTAAGTGGTCTTGATTATCTGTCACCTTTTCATGAATCTTTTTGTACCAAGAGGGGACTGATCTTTTGTACTTGCTAAAGAGAATCAGAATTGTTCTCCATTCCTTAAGTGTTATCATGGTTGTATTAATAATTTAATCCAGAAACATAATTTTATATTTACGTAGCAATAGAATGGTTATTTCATATTCTCTATCATTTTGTAGAATTGACTTAATAGATAGGATACCTTCCTGGTATTTAACGATTTCCTTCCATCTCTAACTTTGAAACGTAATCTGTAAATCTTTGGTCAGAACTAGTGTTGCGCTGCCAGATTGCCTTTGATTAGCTTGTATGAGTCTACAGGATTATTAAAGATATTTCCAGGTTCCTAGCCTTTGATCTGGCTCTGTTTCAATCAAATTATAGTTTCCATATCAGGGGCTTCACTATTGTTAAGTTGACAGAATAGTACTGATATATGGTTTTCTAATTGTATTTCCTAAATACTTTTAAGTCTATATATTTCTTTGTTATGGATACAACTATTTGAAATTGTTTCACAAATTAAAGCTTTATTCTTAAAAACTTTTCTAAATATAGCTACTGGATTATTACATATCTTCTTATTCAGATATATATATTGCATTCTATATTCTATTCTTGAAATCAAAACTCTATTGATAACATATTGTGCATGTTTTTCTGGCAACTTCTTTTTAGTTATTGCCTGAACTACTACCCTGATTTCTGATTTTATTAAACTAATTATATTCTGATTCTTCTAACTAAATATCAAGGAATCTGGTTTGATCCTTTTTATTGATCCCATGAATTATGGTATTCTCTATGTCAGCTTGAACCATTCCAGAATTTTGAGGATTTCAATTAATGGTGAGGAGAATTGACTTTGTTACATTAATTTGTGAGTTATTTGTTATGTAGAACATTTTTGCTTCTTCCAAAATTGATTTGACAATCCAGGTCATATCATCCATATATACAATTATTACCTGTCTTAGGAAGAGCTTGGTCTTTTCCTCAGGTTTATGAAAATTGGATGACTATTCTTCTTCCATAGTATAATCCAGTGTAGTGTTATTTTGAATTTTACATAGCAATAGATCATAAAAGATTCTTTATAACAATGGAAAAATCATTTCTCCTTGATCTATACTATCTCCTGCAACTATTGAATTAAAAGGTCCATTGGGAAGAATAATGTTACAACTTCTGTCTTTAAAGAGATCTATTATAATCTTCTTAATAGTTGTTAGAATTCAAATTCGATCTATAGCTTTTTTAAGCATAAAGAGAGATATTGTGTCATATGCCTTAGTAGTATCTTGAAAAAGGATCCATAGTTCTTTTTTCTTTTCTTTCATTTCTTCATAAATACTATTCAATAAATAAATGGGTTCTATTGTACTTTCTCTTGGTAGACTAGCAAAGTTTGAACCTTGAAGAATTTTATATTGTTTACATATTATTGATAGATGATTAGTTAGAATCTTGATAAAGCATTTCTGAGTAGTTTCAAGGAGAACAATGGGTCTTATATTGCTTAATTGACATTTTCAGGGCTTGGGTTTAGAGATAGGATAGATATTACTACTTTTCTATTTCTTAGGTATTTGTCCAGTGCTTAAGACTTTGTTGAATAGTAAGCATAAGGCCTCTTTTCCTTTGGTACCTAAGTATTTGAGAATTTCATAACTGATATATAATGGACCAGCTGCCTTTTTGTTTGGAAGGTATTGTAAAATAGCTTCGAGTTCCTCTATTTTGATTTCTTCTATTAGTGATGAATACCATATTGGATCAATCCATTCTTTAGGTTGGTACTCTTTTTTCCAAGAGAAATCCAAACTTTCAAAGTTGGTATTTCTTTGTTTAAAGTTTCTTTATGATAGTTTTTAGTCTTTCATTTGATGGTTTGAGGATTAGTAGCTATATATTTTATTCCTTACTGATTTTTAGTCAAAACTCGGTCTAATGTGATTCATGGTCTTTTATGGTTCAAGATAGAACTTAACATCCATTTTTGATTAAATTTGAGATCTACACATCTGTTTTCTAAGGCTTCTTTGATTTGGTTTCTGATATGGAGACTTTCTTTTTTCTTGTATATCATTCTAAAGGTATGCTCTATATTAGTAACTTTTGATAATAACTCTGAAATTTCTTCTTGTGACTGGGAAGGAGTTATTTCTTTATTAATAGATTTATCAAGACTTCTTAATTTTTGGATGGTTTTTTCTACATCTATTAGAATTTTAATATCCCAGTTGGCTTGTAATTTCTTTAGAAGAAAATGAATTTTATTAGCTTCTCTATATATTTCAAAGTCTTTCTTTGGAATTGTGGATCCAAGCTTTATTTCTTTTCTCATATTAGGAATAGAGTAGATTCTTTTCTTTTTATAATACTTGTATGCATTCTTGATAATTGTTGACTCGAAATCATACCAGACCTTATCAAGTTCTTGAGAATTATTTACTACTCTTGATCCAGAAGGTTAAGAAATGGTCTCTAGAAACTTGCTTTCTATCCAGAGTTTGAATTTCTCCCATTGTTCAGCTATAGAATTTACTGGATCAAATATTTTCTTGTCTTTTGATCTATATTGTTCTTGAGCTTAATTCTTAAGCAGATTGTTTGTTGTCATTCTTGTCAACAATAAAGTATGATTACTACCCGATAATGTTTTCACTGGAATATTTTTAAATTCATATATATTGTTTAGACTAATTTCTGGTAATAACCAGATATAGTCAATTCTACTATATGATGTATTGTTTGTCCATAGAAATGTGATGCTTTCTTCTTTCCGGGAGTTCTGAACATCTATATAGTTCCAGTCTTCTAGAAAGTTAAAAAGACTTATTTCAGCTTTTCTATATCTAGGTGTTGTTTTATCAGAAAGTGGCCAATCTGCTAGTGGATTGATGACTGCATTGAAATCTTTCATGATTATAATCTTAAAGTAATTTCTTTGCTTGTCTAGAATTTTATTCTGAAATAGTGTTGTAGCCCTCTACTTACAGTTTTTTCTGATGGTAGATATACTTGATAGATATAGAGTTTACATCTTGTTGATAAAAAGTTGGCTCCTATTATATAACCTTCAATTTTTTCTATAGATTCTAGCTTTTTTTCAATGTTCTTATTGGTGAGGAGTCCCACTCCAGATTCTCTGGGTTTTTTATCATTGCTATTGTGAAAAAACTTGTGTTTGTTGTGAAGTAAAGGCCAACTCTACTGCTTCATTTGTTAGTTTGGTTTCACAGATCTATATTGAGTTCTTGTAAGAATTTGTATAGCCTTTGTTGATTCAGGCTAGTATTGATTCCTCTAACATTATGTGTTCTAACTGAAATTGAATTGATGAGTGAAGAGTTATCTATAGTGTACTTGTTATATATAGTATATGTTCTTTTTCAATTTTTATTGATAGTGTTCTTTTTTAGTGTACTTATAAAGTCATTTAGTAATATATTATGTGTTATATAATGAGAAGTTGTGTGAATGTCTACTGTTTCCTTCAGGATTGCACCTTTTCTCTAGGATGAGCTTGACTCTTCTTGTGAATTAAACTCTATCCTAATATACATTAATTGGACTAGTACTAATTTCAGGAGCAATTATTTCATCGCCTCCCTCTTACTCTGTTCTGACTACCTGTGTTTTCTTCAATTAGGTTAATTTTATTATTTAGTTGTTTAAGATTGTTTAGGATTTGATAAAGGGGATCTTGGTCACTTTTACTTTTGGAATAAGGACTTTTAGGTCTATTGTGCCAACATCTTCTATAACAGTGTTTTATTGGTTCTTTGTTACTATCAGTAGCAAAATGTTGAGGAGTTTCTATTGTTCTAGTAGTATATTTGTTGCCTTAAAAATTACATCTTTTTCTTTTTTCTCTTCTTTCTAGGTCTATTCTTTTTTTAGAATCTCTTTTTATTTCTACTTTATCCTCAGATGTTGTATACCAATTGGCCTAGTATTGCTTCTGATATTAGTTTGACCCAATTGTCTTAAGTAAAGTTTGTCATGTGTTGTTTTGACATGAACTTTCTCTTCATTATCTTCACTACTTTCTATATAAGTCAATTCTTTATCATATATTATTTCTTTTTCAAAGTGCTCCCTAGCATTCTTGCTAGTAGGATCTTGTCTTTCTTGAAAAGGGCTTTCTTCTTGTTTAAAATATTTTCTAACACTCTAGGTAAGTTTATGGCCATGAATAAATATATGCTATTTTAAAGCATTATTCAAATCTTGTACTAATGAGAAGCAAATTACTGCATAGCCTCTTCTCTTTAGTGTATGTGGATTTCTAGGAATAACATAATTTGGCTTTGGTATGTTTGACTACTTGTATGATTAAACCAGTGGTAGTATTATGTGTTCCATATAGTCATAATGATTGTGAATTATGTTGTTTGATAATTTTATTAATTTCATTATCATCAGGCTCATGTCGAGTAAAGATAGCCCTGATAGTTTCTGTATTGATATGAATTATCCATTCCTTCTCTAGGTTGGTATATTCCTTATAAGGAATAATATATGTCTTGATTTGTTGTTGTGATTATAAATAATATAAATAAGAATATTTGTTATATATTCATATTTATTGAGAGCAGTTTTAATTTCTTAATATGTGTGGTTTCAATTAATATCTATAAGTGTAACCACTAGTAAGGTTTTTTCTTCATCTTTTGTTTGCTAGAAAACTTTTTTATTTGGTGGTTGAATAGAGTTTAATCATTTTTCTATATCTATAGATATAATAGTAAAGTTTTCTTTCTCTTTTTTGTTAATTTTTTCAAGACATTGTAATGCATCTTTCTCCTCTTTGCAACAGAATGTTGTCCATACATTGCCATTGATAAATTCTTTTTTGAAAAGTTGAAAATATTTTGGCAAGCTTAATGAATTTTACAAATATGCTATTTGTTCTGTTTTAGTTTTTCTTAAAAGTTTGAAAGTGAACATGCCTATTTTATATTTACTATCTATCTTGATATAAAAAGAATTGATACTGGATGTCTTTGATTTATTTCTTATCTTATATGTATGTTGCTTAGCTATATTGTCTCCTTTAATCTTCTCACTGATAACTTCTATTTCGATTATGTCTTCAAGTTCCTTATCTTCTATTTTAATTTCAGTAATATTTGGGATTTCAATTGTTGTGATTGTTTAAACTTCCATGATGATTGCCTTATCTGGTGAGCTGTGTATAGAAAGATTGTTTTCAGGTGTTATCTAACTTGACTTAATATTTTGCGAAGAATATTATGTTTGCTCAGCTTGTTCTATTATATTCAAATATTTATCCTCTAAAAATGGAGCTAGAAGATCTTCTTCTTTTCCTTGTTTTTTAATCCATAGATAAATGATGTGTTGTCTAAGAACATTGGCTTTAATAAAGGTAGTATGATCGACATTCAGAATTCTAGCAATGATACTATCTATAATTGAGTATTGAGTTGAATCTAAGGTGAGATTCATAGTGACTTCTTAAGTTGAAGTGATATTAAGTAGAGTTTGTGTTGCTCATAGTTTCTGTTGTTAATCATATCTGTCTAATAATTAAGCTAAGATCTCTATAATATACAGTATACTTCTCTCTTCTTAATAACCTGTAAAAGTTTGTGTTTTCTCATAGACATGTTGATTATATAATAGAAAGTAAGTTGACTGTGTTTGATATTGTTGTGGTTTGCTGATAATCATTGCTATATTTTCTTAGACACGTATTGCAGATTTGTTTATTTCTTATTATTAATTTAGTAATATGAAAAAACCTTGTTGTTTGTTATGATGTGTTGGTAATAGTTATTTCTTTTTTTTTTTAACCCATTGGTAATAGTTATTTCATGTATATGTTGTGATAGTATTGTTGATATTGTTGATCAGTCAATAGTAAACACATAAGGTTATGGAGTTGTTGATAATTAATTTGCATAAACATGTAGAGTTATGGGGTTATTGATAATTGATTTATGTAAACATGTAAAAAATATATTAACATTGTTTATTTGACATATCTTTGAGCTTGTTGTGAAAAATATATATTTTTGTATTTGCGTAATGTAATATTATTGAAATACTGTTGTTATAGTATGTATGCTTCTTTTACTATAAAGTCAATGAAACTTGAATGTTACTCTAGATTTTATAAGTATTTGGACTTGGATAGATTTATCGGTTTAAGTTATTGCTTGTAAAGCTTCTTTTGGTATCTAGAAAAGTGTTAACCTGTACTGGCCTAGCTAGGAGCTTTGTGAGATTGATGTTGGGCTTTTAAGAGCTTACTATGATTCAGTTTTTTTTGTTGTTTTTCTCTTTTTAATAGAAAAAATTTATATAGTAGAAGTAGTAATTTTTGTAAAACTTATCTCTTCTACATTCTGTAAAGAGTTCTTGAACTTATTTTTGTAAGTTATTTAGTTGTAAAGATGATTTTTCTTGTTTTTTGGCTAGTTTCTCTTTTTCTCAAAAAATTACCAAAAAAGGAAATTTTCTGAAAAATTTGGGATTAGCAGAAAGAGTTTTTTTCTAGAATGCCAATAAGACTTTTATTTAATATGTTAAATGCTATTTTATATATAAATAGTATCAAAATTTACATATCAAGTAAAAATTTAATTGTTGCTTGCTAAATACTCTTGTCACCATAACTTTAAACATATGCAGTTTTATTGTTTTATCTAAAAACCAGTTTTTTTTTTAGTAATTAAATTTTTGCTAGTTAAAAAACCTGTTTCACAGACATACTAGTTGTAAATATTACTAAGTAATCACATACAATACATGTCAAATGTGAAAATTGCTGTTTATTTATTTTCCGCTATTTCAAAATATCTATTTCTTCTGTTATCTAAGGTAATGAAAAATATAGCTGTAATTTATTTTAGTTTTCTTATGCTATTACTTAAATAATATTGGTCTAACAATATTATATATTTTTCTCATTTTGGTGACTTCTATAGTTCTTGAATTTAATTTTCTATACTCTTGAAAAATATTATTAACAATAGAAAATAAAAAATATTTAATATTAACAAGTTTATTATAAATAAGCATAAATACAATAAATATATTTACTCTTTTTATCTCTTCAATTAAATTTCATCAACTATTTTTAATAAATTATTTTATTTTAAACCATGATTAAAACAACTGTCAATGTATAAATTTTATTTGTTTTGTTATAGTATTCTAAAATTTTATCTCAACATATTTTGCTTCTTCTTTAATATTTGAATTAATTCTATTATTGTCAATGATATTTTTCAAATAATCAATTAAAATATTATATAATAGAATTGTAATAGAAAGTGTTAAATATGTTAATGCTAATACTATTATAGTTGTTTCATGAAAATACTCAAGAAATTTTGTTATTTATTCAAATATATTTTAATTATTATCTATAAATACATAGTTTTTGTAATTCTTGACTTGAAATCATTAGGTATTTAATTGTCTATAAATATATAGTAAACTGTTTAAATTATATTAAATAAATGTTAAATAATATGAAACTCTAAAATAGATTTTAAAGTTTATATTTGCTGATTTTTGCAAGTATCATTTAATTTTTCCAATCAATGAGATGATGATTATATTTTTACAACCAGTTTTTGTAACTATATATAAATAAATTAGTAAATATAAAAAACAATATGCTACATATACTATATAAACTTACTTGTTTTAAATTTACTTCTAATATATTTAAAGCTTATTGAACACTTAAATTAATAACATGCGCAAAATAACATAAATAGTTTACTGTTTCATTAAAAGATATTGCATGAGTTTTACTTTACTTTTTTATTAATTTAGCAAATGCAATATTACTATATTTGTAGTATTATTAATTATAATTTTCTATATCTTTAAAATTAAATAAACTGTTTTAGTCATATATTATATTTATTTTAAATATATAAATAAATTTATCTTTGTTTGAATCATAAATTTTTTTAAATATGATAAAAATGCTTTTTTAATATTTTTACTCGAATAGATACCTTACAGCTATATAAAGACTATTATTATACTCTGTATTCTTCACAAGTATGAATGAAATATAATTTTTTATTTTTTGTAATATCTTTTGAATTTTTTCTTGATCATTTAAATAATAGTTCATTATATAAGTTTTAATAGAAATAGTCAATAGTTTTTTTTTTAACTCGCAGTCAGGTCAGTATGGCATGTCTTTATTATATATATACTAGGTATTTATAAATAGTTACAATTTTCACATACTGAATCACTTGTCATTGAAAAGCTATTTCTTTAAATACAATCTAGGAAATAATATTTCACTCTTTTACTAATTTGGATAATTCCTCTAATTAATAAAATAATTATCTACAGATCATTACTGTAGATCATTCTAAGTTCTGTCTGCAGTTAAAAACCAAACTACTTTATTCTGTGACAAATTCAATCCTTAATAATTGCTGTATACTTCTTTCCTTTTATTTTTTTGATGTTCTTTAGGTTCGAATCCTCTAGAGGTAATAGTAATTCTTTTTGATTCTATTTAGTCTGTTCATCAGATCTGAACTTGAGCCTCTTTATTTCTTTTGTCCTCTTTTATAATATTTTGCTTCTTTTTCTATTCTATAATTTGGTACAGTGAGTATTCCAGATCTCCTTTTTAAAGTTTACTCTTATTATTTGACAAAGTTTACCAATTATATCTTATGTGTTTACTGGTGAGATCTTGAGCTACTCTTTGAGATATTTTTTCAAGAAACTAGTTTTGCTTTCTTCCATATATCTATAGATGATATTGAAAAGACCTCTGTTAGATTCCTGAATCTTTTCTAACTATTTGTCTATCCAGTCACTTATTTTAGATTAAACATCCTTCTTATATTTAATTTATTTACTGATAAGTTTATTGATCTTTTCAATTGCCTTCTGCCATAAGTTCTTTTGAGTTTCTCTAGTAGCTGGGCATTCAAAAAGATGTTCTAATATCTCTTCTTGAAGTTTGCATACTGAGCAAGTGGTTGTGATATACTGTATATACCTGGTTTTCTCTTCTTAAGTATCTGTAGAACTAAAAGTTCATTATGAGTTAAGTTAGTTATAAAGCTTTTGTCTTTATTGGTTTTGAAAAAGGTATCAAAGATATTGATTGAATTGAACTGATTTCAAAAGATTGACCAGTCTATAATTTTATCCTTTTGGATCCAAAGATCCTGGATCCATTTTTGTATTGTTCAGTCTAGTTCAATCTTTTTCTTATTGAACATTTTAATGAAATCTCTGATACCAATTTCTATTGTGTATTCTCCCCATGCTGCTATTATAAGAACTCTTCTTAGCTCTAATAGCTGATATCAAGTTATTGGATTCTCTTATCTGGCCTGTTTGACAAGTAAGTTTACTGCATTGTTGAATCTGTTGATTCTGTAGGCTTTAATCTTTAGGATTTCTAGATTCAGATCTTTCTTTTTTACTAGATCCTTGATCTTATTCCAAAGTGACCAGTTAATGATCTTTGTCCATCTTCTTGTAGATGTCTCTATTTATAAGCAGATAGATTTCCATACTTTGACTGCAGTATTGCAGTCAGTGTAAATAGTAATTGTTGTATTTCAGGAGGCTATATACAGTGCAGTAAGAATAGCTAGTATTTTAGTCCTGATTGCTGATGGCCATATGAATACTTTTGCTGAGAACTGTTTAACTATTTTGTCTTCTTCTATCATGATCTAAGCTAAACCCATTTCGAATTCACTATCTGTCATCCCTTTTTTATAAGAGCCATCTATATAGAACATAAGTTGATTAACTATATTCCTTTTGTTTTATCTCAAGATGCTCTTAAGTTTGTCTTTGTGTTCTTCTGTTTATATGGCTTTTTCTATTAGTGTGATATCCCAGTATTCTACTTGAATCTTACTTCGACTGGCCTGGAAGTTGGTAAAGTCACTGTTTGCTAAAATGTATTTGTCTACCAGTCTGTAGGGTTTTTTGGCAAAAGAATCTGTTTCCTTTTTCTTAGATTATTATGTTAATTAAGCTATGAAAGAAAGTGGATCTGTGACAGGACTACTTCTAATGGCTACTTTGTACTATCTGGTTGAAAATGAGTATTATTGTTAGTAGGATTATATACTAGCTGATATGGGATAAAATAGATTTTGTTGTTTATGGATACAGTCTTTCTCCATATATCTATTGAAGTATTAGTCTGGACTGCCCAATAAATTTTTCTTTTATCTGAATTTGTTGTGAATGCCTCAGTTTACATATTGTAAATTGTTTATTCAAACCCATATAGAGAGTTTTGTAAGAGATCTTAATTTACTGTTGTTTTTTTCTTCACTTTTTTGTACTAGGAGGGAACCAGTCTCTTGCATCTGCTATAGAGAATTTGAACTGTTCTCTATTTTTTAAATAGTATTGATGAACTGATCTAGAAACATAATCTTGTGTTTTCATAGTGATGGAATAGTTTTTTCATATTCTCTATCCTCTTGCAGTATAGATTTAATTGATAAGATACCTCCCTGATAATTGAATATGTTTTTTCATCTCCAACTTTGAAAAGTGACATGTATACTTTTTGTCAGAGCCAGCATTATAGCTGCCAAGTTTTCTTTTGTCAGCTTGTTAGAAATGATAGGATTGCTTAGGATATTACCTGACTTCCAACATTTGATTTGGCTTTGTTTCAATCTGATTATGGTAACAATACTAAAGGTCTTGTTATTGTTAGGTTGACAAAAAAGTGCAGATATGTGACTTTCTAACTGTATTTTCAATACTTTTGAGGCTGTTTATTCTTTTATTGTGAATACAACTGTTTAGAATTATTCTACAGACTAAGGCCTTGTTCTTGAATATTTTTCTAAACATGACTGTGAGATTATTATATGAGTTTTCACTCAGGTGCATGTATTGTGTTTTATATTCTATTCTTAGAATCAGGACCCTATTAATAACATATCGGGCATGTTTTTCTGTTAGCTTCTTCTTGGTTATTGCCTAGACTACTGTCCTGATCTATGATTTTATAAAACTGATAGTGTCCTGGTTTTTTTGCCTTGATCTTAGCCAAATACCAAGAAATCTAACCTGATCCTTCTTATTGATTTTATGAACTATAGTATCCTCTGTTTCAGCCTGAACAGTCACGAAAACTTGTGAGTTTTGATTAATAGTAAGAAGAATTGACTTCTCTGCATTGATCTGAGAGTCATTTGCTATATAGAACTTTTTGGTTTCTTCCAGGATCTTTTCTAGATCTTCCTTGAATTTGATAATCAAGGTCGTATTATCCATGTAGACAATTATTGCCTGCCTTAAGAAGAGCTCCATCTTCTCTTCAGGTTTACTAAAGTTAAAAAACTATTCTTTTTTTATAGAATAATCCAGGTTGCTGTTGTTTTAAATTTTGCATAAAAGTGGATTGCAAAAGATTCTCCATAATAATAGAGAGATTGTTTCTCTTTGATTTATTTATTTCTTGCCACTATTGGATTAAATAGTTCATTGAAAAGGATAATACTATAACTTCTGTCTTTAAAGAAATCTATTAGGAGTTTCTTAATGGATGTAGGAATTTAAATCCAATCTATGGACTTTTCAAGTATATACAGAGATATTGTATTATATGTCTTTGCAGTATCTTTAAATAGGATCTATAGTACTTTTTTTTTTTCTCTAGTCTCTTCACAAATATTTTTCAGTAAGTGGATAGACTCTACCATACTCTCTTCTTATAACCTAGCAAAGTTTGGTTCTTTTAAGATTTTATATTACTTGCAAATAGATGATAGTCAGTTGGTAAGGATCTTGGCAAAGTATTTTCGAGCTGTTTTCAAAAGGACAATGGATCTTGTATTGCTCAGATCACATTTTCAAGGCTTGGGTTTAGGAATAGAATAAATGTTACTGCTTTTTCATTTCTTAGATACTCGACCTATACTTAAAACTTTATTAAAAAGAAAAAATAAAGTTTCTTTTTCTTTGATCCCTAAATGTTTGAGTATTTTATAGTTGATATATAAGGGACCAGCATTCTTATTGTTTGGAAGAAATTGCAAAGTAGCTTCAAGCTCTTCTACTTTAATTTCTTCTGTTAAAGGTAAATACCATATTGGATCAATCTATTTTTTGGATTGGTATTCTTTTTTCTAGGAGAAGTCTAGATTTTTGAAGTTAATGTTTTTTTTTTTTAATGCTCTTTTGTAATATTCTTAAACCTTACATCTGATAGTTTAAAGGTTAGTAGCAATATATTTTTTTTCTTCTTAATTTGTTATTAACACCTGATCTAATATAATTCTTAGTTTTTTACAGTTTAAGACTGAGCTCAGTATTTGCTTCTGGTTGGATCTAAGATTATCACATTTATTATTCAGAGCCTCCTTGATTTGGTTTCCAATATGAAGACTTTCTTTTTTTTTGCATATCATTCTGAGAATATATTCTATTTTAATGATTTTTCTCAATTGCTCTGAGATCTCTTCTTGTGATTGGGGAGGTGCTAGTTTTTCATCAAGGGATTTATAAGTGCCTTGTAGATTCTGAATAGCCTTCTCTATATTTTTCGTGTCTTCAGTAGTTTTTATATTCCAGTTAACTTAGATTTTCTTTAGAAGAAAGTGAATCTTATTGGTTTCTCTATAGGTTTCAAAATTCTTTTTTGGGATTATTAATCCTATTTTAACTTTTTTTCTTCTACTGAAAGTGAAGTAAACTCATTTTTTCTTGAGACACCTATATACATTCTTAATGATTATAGTTTCAAGTTCTTGTTAGATCTTTTCGAGTTCTTGAGGGCTATTCTTAGTTTTGTGTTAGGAGGCCTGTGCATCAATTTCTGGAAGCTTGTGTTTTATCCAGAATTTGAATTTCTCTCATTGTTTCATAATACAGTTGCCTAGAACTAGTATTTTTTTATCTTTTGTTCTATTTTGTTATTGTATCTGGTTTTTGAGCAGATTGTTTGTTGTCATTCTTGTTAATAATAGGATATGTGTACTACCTAGTAATGTCTCCACTGGAATGTTTTTGAACTCATATACAGTATATTGTTTAAGCTAATTTCTGATGATATTCAGATATAATAGATTCTGTTGTGTGCTAAGTTATTTGTATATATAAAGGTAATATTTCCTTCTTCTTTTCAGGAGTTTTGAACATCTATATAATTCAGTTTCTTCTAGGAAGTTGAAGAGACCTATTTCAGTTTTTCTGCATCTTGAGATTGTTTTGTCTGTAGGTAGTAATTGACTACTATTGGATTGACAACTGTATTAAAGTTACCTATGATTATAACTTTAAAATAGTTTCTTTGCTTATCTAGAACCTTGTTTTGAAGTAGCTGTTATAGCTATTTACTTTTGCTTTTCCGGATAGCAAATATACTTGAAATATATAGAGTTTGCTTCTTGTTAATAGAAAGTTGACTTCTATTATATGCTCTTCTATTTGTTCAATTTATTCCAGCTTTTTCTTGATGTTTTTTCTAATGAAAAACCCTACTCCAGACCCTTTGGGTTTTTCATTATTACAATTGTGAAAGAATTTGTACATTAGCTATAGATTAAAAGTGAAGTTCACTATTTTTTATGTTAGTTTAGTTTTACAGATCCTTAGGATATCTTATTAGGATTTTATATAAGTTTAAATAGTTTTTGTTTCTCAATACTAGTATTAATGCCTCTAACATTATGTGTTCCAATAGTAATAGTATTGTCTAATATAGAATTATCAATGGTATAGTTCTTATATAATGTTTGTTCTTTGTCTAGTTTATTAGTAATGTTTTTTTTAATTATTCTAATGAACTCATCAAGTGGTGTAATGTGTGTTATACTGAGAAGGGTTGTATTAGTTTCGGTTATTGTTTCTATGGTTACTCCTTTCTTCTAGGATGAGCTTGATTTTTTTTGTGGATCAAACTCTCTCCTGGTATACATTGATTGAACTGGTACTTTTTTGAAGTGATTATTTTATCACCTTCCTCTTATCCTATTCTGGTTATTTGTTTTCTTCTTGATTATATTTATTCATATAAGATTATTTAGGATCTGGTATAAGGAATTTTGATCACTTTTACTTTCTAGATAAGGGCTTTGCGACCTATTATACAAACTTCTTCTTTTGTTATAATAATTTATTGACTCTCTGTTACTACTGATAGTAAAGCATCTAGGGATGTCTGATGTCCCAGCTATATATTTACTACCTTGAAAGTTGTGTCTTCTTCTTTTTACCTTTTTTTACAGGTTTGTTCTTTTCTTAGAGTTGCTTTCAGTTTTTGAATCATTCTCAGATGTTATATATCAGTTTGCTCTGTTGTTGCTTTTAATATCAATTTGGCCCAGTTGTCTTAAGCACAGTTTGATATGTATTGTTTCATGGTAAGCTTTCTCTTTATTATAATTACTGCTCTCTGTTTTGATCACTTCTTTGTCATACACTGTATCTTTTTTAAAGTGCTCTTTAGCACTATAACTAAGTTTGTAACTATATATAGATATATATTGTCTTAGGGCCTTGTGAAAATCTTCTGTTGCTGCAAAACAGACTATTGCATATTCTCTTCTTTTCAAAGTGAAAGAGTTTCTTGATATATAACATGCTTTGACTCCTTTATACTATGTTACCCTTGTTATAAAATTTGTAAAGATATTATGTATACTATACAATAATAAGAATTAGTTATTATAATTTTTGAGAATAGCATCAACTTCATGATTGTCTAGTGTATATTAAAGGAAAATTGATCTAAAGGTATCTACTTTGACATGAATGAACCTTCTATCCTTCAAGTCTTGCTAGTTTGGGATAAGTCATGCTTTAATTATTCTTTGAGAGCAAGAGTGGTTATAAATATGGATACTTGAGGCCTTTTCCTATTTTTATAAGATAGCCTTGATTTCTTGACAGATATGACTGTAGTCAAGATCTATCAATGTGATAACCTCTGTCTTGTTTTCTTCTTCTGCTACCTCTTGTTTAAAGAATTTCTTTTCTGGTGGTAAGTATGAAGTTTTCTATTTCTCTGCTTGTATAGGAATCAAGGTAAAGTTTTCTTCTTCTTTCTTGTTAATTTTCTCTATACATTGTAAAGCATCTTTCATTTCTCAAAGATAAATGTTGTCCAGACATTACTATTGATGAAGTCTTTTTTGAATAGTAGCATATTTTTAAATAGACTCAAGGCACTTTGAAGATAGACTAATTATTCTTTTCCTATATCATCTTATATTCTGGAGATGTGGATTCTAACCTTGAATTCTCCCTTCTTGGTGATATTAAATGGATGGCTTGGGTCTGTTTTGTGTATTGTAGAAGATTTGTTTTACTATGTTTTTCACTTCAACTCTTTTTTGGATGTTTACTATTTCAAGTTCATTTTTCAGCTTTTTTTCCATATCTTTATACCTATTTCAACTTTGATATTATTCAGAAGTTCAATTTTGATTGTTGGTTGAATTTCCATGTCCTTATTTGGAGTGGTATTCTTATCTGAAGTTGAGTTTCCTAATATGAAGTTTATAAACTTACCTTGGTCTTAAAAATTTTCAAAGTATAGAGGGGAAGGCTATTTGTGAAGTATTTTACTCCAAGATGTATCTGACTTTTTTTTCAAGAAGAGTATTATAAGGTCTTCTTCTCTTCCTTGATCTTGTGTCTATAAATATAGGATATGTATTTTAAGGATCTTTGCTTTAATGAATGTAGTTAGATCTATATTTAAAATTTTTGCAAGAATACTATCAAGTATTGAGTATTTTATTGGTCCTAGTGTCTGATTGGACTTGTCTTGTATAGGGAGAGTATTGAAGATGATTTGAGTAATCCACGTTTATTTCCTCTGATCATGTTTTTCAGCTATTCTAACTATTGTATTGTGGATATGTAGCTCTCTCTTCTTAGTAATTTGCATGATTCTCTATTCCTTTGTTATATTGGTTATATGTAAAGGAAAATAAAATACTGATTTATTGTTTTATTTATCCTTAATTTGTTTATTTGTTTATATTTAACAAGGTATATGGGGTTGATTGTTTGTTGTCTTGATTAGTGTCTTGTTTACTCAAATAAGTCATTGATATTTCCTATTTGGTTCTATTTATTTATCAAATTTGATGTTAATCTTCTTTGTTATGAAAAATAAGTCATTTATATGTAAATATTTAATAAACCTTGCTATGTTGTTTTGATGCTAAATTATTTGATATGTATGTGTTCGTGTAACTTGTTTTAATGTTTAGACAGGTGTGTATGGAATCAGAATACTCTACTGTTTAGTTCTTGGAAGCCTTTGATATCTTTCTGAACTTTATAAACTTTGAGTTTTTCCTGATTTATCAGTAGGAACTATTGTTTACAAAGTTCCTTCTAGTGCCTAGAAAGATGTAAACTGACACTGGACTGGCTAGAAGCTTGGAAAGTTAATATTGGACTCTCCTAAGTTTATTGTGAATGAATTTGCAGATATGTTTTCCTTCACTTGTAAAGTAAAGCTAGTGTAATGCTGTACTATTAAAACTTCTTTTAATTGATAAAGTGATCTCTTGGAGGAATGGTTGAATGTTCTAGTTTGTTGTTAAGTCTTGAATCTTTGAGGAATAAGATGTTTTAGGCTGGCTTCTCTTTTTCAAGTAAATTAACAAAAAAGAAAATTTTTAGGAAAAAAGAGGATCAGTGGAAAGAGTATATATAATTAATAGAAATAGTCAAAACCTTTTTGTATTTGTTAAAAAAAAACTCATTTTGCTGATTCTTCTTTTTCCTAAAAATTTTCTTTTTTGATAATTTTTTTGAAAAAACAAATCTGGTCAAACACACAAGGATAAACAATATATTTTTCTAATTAAGCTACTAAGCTTTTGCAACACATATATAACAAGTCTTTTAAAAATATCAAGGAAAGAATTATATATTGTTTACTAATTTTCTTTCACTTCTTTTCTTAAAATTTTTAGAAGAAAGAAAAGAGTCCTGTAAACTGATTCACAGTCAGAAAAAGGGAGAAAATATCAATTTCACACAGTTTATAGCCAAGCCAGTGCAAGAGGTTAACACCTTTCTAACACAGCAAGGAATCCAGAAAGCAACTAAGTTTACTTGATAAATCTAGTTATTTCAATTACTCAAAGACCCAGAAGAATATTAAAACTCCTCAAGGGCAAGACAGTCTAAATGTACATACATACAGTTGCTTCCAAAAATTTGAGTCCACTTACTATGTTTTTATTATGAATTTCAACTTTGACAATTTTTAAATCCTTAATTATATAACCAAAAATTATAAAATTCATATATATTATATTTTAATACTAGTTTTATTTATTATATTTTTTTCAAAAATTTTTGATATGTAATTTTTAAAGTTTTATT
>CAJVPT010001817.1:0-19812 GCA_910592055.1 Acaulospora colombiana | reverse complement strand
CTGTGTATCTTATTGTGTTTGGTTATTGCTGTGCTTAACATCTGAATGTCCTCTGCTTTGCTTGATGATTCAGCTTTAATTTTTAAATTCTTAATTATACAATAAAATTTGTAAAATTCATATATATTATATTTTAATACTAGTTTTATTTTATTTTTATTTTTTTTGCCCTCTGTTAAGCTAGTTATATATGCTTTATTAAATATTTATAAGCTATACATATAACATGAGATGCTAAAGTTAATTTTTTAATTAACTCACTTGTCTTGATTATTTTATCTTTTTAAGTGTAACTTTAAGAGTAATTTATCACTTTGTTAGGAGTTTAGATAAATATCCTTTCAACTTTTAATATCATTGCCTGCAGATTACTACTATAAATTACTCTTTCAAGTTCTGACAAAGATTAAAATCCAACTATTTTATCCCATACTTTACCCTATCTTGCAGAACCAATTTGAGTATTATATTTTTTAATTCTTTTTTCCTTAATAATACTTGATATAACTAATTTCCTGATATCTTGGTTCTGTTTTTTTGCCTTTGTAGATATGTCAACCTTTTGATCTTGTTATTTTTATTGATTCCTAATATCCATTTCCACTCTATTACCTTCTCACATCTAACATTCCAAATTTTCTTTCTATAATTATTATGTGTTTTTTTCTGTATCTTCATTAATCACTTTCTTGTTTCTTTACCAATTCTTTTTCTATATTACTTCAAGTTTGCTATTTCATCTATTAGGTCTTTTCCAATCAATCCCATATAGAAACTAAGTATATCTTGACTAGTATTTGAGATCCTTTCCACTAGTTGAACTATTGTCTTATTCATTTCTCCTCTTTCTATTCTGTTATCAACTGCCAAACTTATCTCTTTTTCTTCTGACTTCTTTTTCCTATCTGTCAGAAGTTTATTGAAACCTTGTATTATATCTTCTATACCTTTCTGCCAGGTTTCTTGCCATTGAATTTTGTATGCTGAAGTGTTTTATTGTCTCTTTTTACTATCCACATGTGAAAAAGTTTACTTGCTTATATAAGTCTGATCATTTTGTGGCTAGCTTTATTAATATAGGAAGCTAATTATTGATCATCTTAACAAGAAAGCTTTTTTTTTTGTAATTCTTTGAAAGAGGTATTCCATGTATACCCATTATTTATTTGTTTCCAAACTAGGTCCCATATGTAACTATGCTGGTCTTGAATTTGATGACTCCACTTTTTATCTATTCTATTTTGAGTTATTCATTGATACATCATTATTTTGGCATTGATTTTTTTAACAAACTGCCTTATTGAAACATTCGGCACTATATCTTGCCATTTAATTTCAGTAATAATCTTAGATGTATCCAGATCTCGTTATTCTATTGTTGAAAACTTTAATGCTTCTTTGAATAAAATATTTGTTTCCTCATTGTATTTAATATTGAAGTGTATTTTAACCTTAATAAGATTTAGACCAAATTCTTTTTTCTTTACCAAGCTTATCATTCATATTCACAAGAATCAATTTTGTTCCTTTAGCCATCTTTTGTGGGGTTTTTTGAGATCCTTCTTTTCTATAGTTTTTCATTTGAAGATGCAAGCTTGGTTATTAGTATGGATCTTAACCTTGATATTAACTGGTACTACTAGTAATATGGTGACTATAACTACTAGTTCTACTCTTGTAGATGAAAGTCAATTAGTTACCCCTACTTGGAACTTGCTTTCCCTTCCTGCTTCTCCAATTTGTATCTATACTATACCCATTTTCATGTTTTAATTTCCATTATTAACAAGGGATCTATCAGAGTAAAAGGTTATTATGTTATTGCTATTATCTTCCTTGTTACATCTGAGTATTTCAATCAGATAGATTTGATACACACCTTCTTTAATATTTTCTTTAATAAGCTTCTTTTCCTAGATCTCTATTTTTACTTCTTTTATTTATCTTTTATCATATTGTATAGTTACTGAATCTATATGAATTGTTCTACTTATTGTTTTCTTTAGGGCTACCTTGGAACAGAAAATTTCTAAAAGTTGAGCTCTCCTTGTAAATTTCCTAGTATTAAGATAAAGAACCATATATGTATATTTGTTTTATATTTGATTTTATTATGTATCAGTTTTCAGTTTTGATTTCTTCTGGGCAATCTTGACATTGCATTAGATTTGATTCTAAGTTTTTCTTGAAGCTATTACATTTGAAATAATTTATTTTAATATATCTTTTATTGTTATCTAAAATAAATTTTCTCCAGACAAGTTCTAACTACTGATTATTACTCTTGGTGATCATCCAAAGTTTTTGCCTTTTATCAAGATTGAGATTGAGTATTGGATATTCTAGACTTTATTTTAACAATCTTCTTTTCAAGATCTTATAAGCTGTCCTGACTTATTTCCTCATATCTTCCTTGTTATTGACAAGTACCATTCTGGAATAGATTCCTTACTTGTCTTTTATAAGAGTTGGAGCATTTGCCAATCCCATACTTTTCTAATTTTATAGTTGATAAGCTGATCCATATATATTAACTTATTGTGTTTAGTAATGGAATAGCTTTACTATATTCATCTGTTATCAAATGATCTTTAATTGGACTATTTTCAATACTTCAATTAAAGACATCATTTCACTTTTAGCTATGGAAGGTTATCTCCATATTTTTGATCAGTTTCAGTACTTGTAATATAAAATTGCCCCTTCCTGAAAGATGATTTAGTGAGTTATATATGAATAGATTGAGAGATTTCTAATACTTAATCTGTGATTGCTTTAGTTTGATAATTGTTATAATTCCAGCTGACTCTATGTTACTTATCTTATTATACAATCCTATTATCTAACTTTCTTTTTGTAATATCCAAATACTCATTAAATTGTAAATCCTGGGATGATATATTACCCTATTAGATATGGATCGACATAGTGTGACCTTATTTTTGAACAACTTTCTATATGCCATTATCAAAGTATTACATATTTATCAGAATAGGATACTATGTTACATTTTGAATTCAATTTTAAGTATTTGGACTCTATTCAGAATATAAAGTGTTTGCTTGTCAGTTAACTTTTTGTTCTTTAGGGACTTGGTAACCATGTTGATTTCTTTAAGCATCTATTCTTTGAGCTTGATTGTAGATTTTTGGTTACCTATCTAGATTCCTAGAAATCTTATTTGTTCAGCTCTATCCAATTCTTTAACTACTTTTTTGTTAACCACTGCTTGGACCTTTTCTGGATATTGGTTGAGATTGTTAATAGTAATTAATACTGATTTGCTACTATTAATCAGTGAGTAATTTGTTCTATAAAAGATTCTTATTTCTTCCAGAATCTTTTTCATATTTTCTTTGAATCTTACTTTCCATGTTGTATCATTTATGAATGCAATAACTACATATCTTAACTCTAGCTTTCTTTCAATATTTTCCTTTAACTCTGGGTTCTAAGCCACTAATATTTTGTAATCTTTTGTTTCATTATTTTGAATCTTACATAATAAAGAATTATAGAATATTCTTTATATTGATTATAAGATAGTTTTTTCTTCACCAATTCTATCTTCTGCTATGATTACTTCAATTAGATCTTTCACAAATATAATTCTAAATTCTCAATTTCAAAATAGACTCATTATAATTTGAATAAAATCTTTTGGTATCTTGATTCTATTTATTGCCTTGATTAACATATTTAGACTAATAGTATCATATGCTTTTGCAATGTCTTGGAAAAATATCCATAAACCCTTTTTATTTTTTCTTGCTTTTTCACAAATGTTATTAAGAATTTGAATTGGTTCTACTATACTTTCTTCTAGTAATTCTACATAATTAGATCCTCTCAGAATATTGTTAATCTTGCAAATATTTTCCAATCTGTTTGTGAGGATTTTGATGAAACATTTTTATATAACTTCTAGCAGTACTATCAGTTTAATGTTGAGAAGTTCATATCCCCATGGTTTTGATTTTACTATAGAATATATATGACTTTGCTTCCATCCTATTGGAATAACTTCCTGCCTTAAAAAGCAGATAAGCATCTTTCTAAAATATTCCTTTTCTTCTTGATCCAGTCTTTTTAGCATTTCATAACTGATTTATAATCTCCCTGGGGCTTTATTATTGAAAAGAGCTTGAAATATTTCATATAGTTCTTCTTGGGAGATTGGTTTCAGTAGGTCTTTGTACCATCTTTTTTGATATAGCCTTTAGGATTATATTCTTCTTTCTAATCTTCTGTAAGGTTGTCAAAATTGGCATTTTATTTTTTAAATATCTCATGATAATATTTCCTTATTTCTTTTTTAATTTTTTTCTTCTTGATAGTTATATATTTCTTTTCTCTATATTTAATCTTGATTTTATCCAATATTATTTTGTCCCACCTCTATCAGTCAAGGAGTTTATCATTCTTCTTTGATTGCTACATAAGTCATCACATCTCTGTTCCAAGGTTCTTTTGATAGCATTTCTTGTTTTTTTTTGCCTCTATATTTTAACAAGCAAGTTTTAGACCTTCTATTGCATCCTATATATCCTTTTTTAATAGTTTTCATAAAATTTGAGAAATGTTATATTGGATAAAATAGTTTTCAATCTAATAATTAGAACTGAAGATAGTGTTGTATTTTCTAATGACCATACTAAGAGCTTGCAATTTGGTTGAATTATATATACTTTTTGCCTTTTTAAAGAGTACAAATAGTTGAAGGGCTCTCTGATACTTGATGAATTCTAGCCCATGCCTATAATGTTTTTTCTGAAAAGCAGATAGCTTCTTGGTTGCAAGCTTGTTATATGCTACTTTATATATTTGTTCTTCGAATGTCTTCCAGATTTTGTTTACTTGAACTTCTCTTTTATTTTTTTCAGGCTTTTCTTTAAACAATAGATCCACTACTGTTTTGGATTTATGATTCAGACTTTTACTGAATACTCTTCACTGCTCAGGTGTTGACCCTTTTATATTAATTTTTTGTTTACTCTTTATGAGAGTCTTGTTTTTGATATCTCTTATAAAGGGATTGATGTTATTCATTGTTAGTACTAGTATAGTATGATTATTTCCTATTGTTTCCTCTATACTTTGATTATTGAATCTGAGTATTGGATAGTTTGTAAGACTTTGAGATATCTATATATAATCATTCGACTATTGCTAGTAGCATCCTATCTTATTGAAGTTTTATCTTTTCCTTTCCATATAACTTATATGTCATGGAAGGACCATTTATCTAAAAAGTTTAATAGCAGTATTTCTAGATACCAAGATGATTTAAATTTAGCTTTAGATATTGATGTCCTGTCTTTTGCAAGGTTGTATGTAATATTAAAGTTTCTCATTACTATTATATGAAAGTCTTATCTGTTCTTTTTTTAAATAAAGCTTTATATTCTTTTCTGCATCTTCATGTTTCATCATTTGTCTGAGAAAATATAGATCTGGATAATATACATCTTGTTTCATTTTATATGTATATTAACTGCTATCATGTATCTTTCTACCTCTTCTACTGAAGTTACTTTTCTTTCTGAATCTTTTCTTATTAAGAGACCAATTCCTGTATCATATAGAGTGTTTTTATTGATACTATAAAAATACTTGAAGGTCATTTGCTTTCGAAAGATCCATTTTGCCTTTGTATTGATTAGTTTTGTTTTATATAGTCCTATTATTCCAATGCCTTTTTTCTGTATTTCTTCTATAAGACTATACTAGTTTATATTATCAATAATACCTTTGATATTATATAACTCTATTATAATTACTCTTTTCTATATATCTCACTCTTTTGTTTTTTCTATCTATTTGTCCTCTCTATTTTTCTCTAGAAATTTATCTTTTTCTATTTGCAGGAAAGTATTAGGATCTTAATCACTCTGCTGTCTTCTACTATTATTCTTTTTTATTTATCATGCTTTACCCTTGTTTTGCATTTTTGATTTGAAAATAATGGGCTGACATTTCTTCTCTTTCTGTAGTTAAACTGATGCACCCTTTTTAGGAGCAGTTGAATCTCTTCTTGTGTGAGCCTTTTTCTAGTTTGTCTAGTTATTCACTAAACTTCTTTAATATTTTACTCAGCTGGACTATCTCTGATTCTTATTTTGTAGATGATTTTAGGCTTTTTGTTTCCTATATTATTGTTTGCCTTTGATATTACCTGGTTTCCAATGCTTCATCATTTATTTCTAAGAAATATTGTAAAGCCTAGTATGGGGCTTGATTTGCTTCCTGGTATCTTTACCTTTCTAATGGTTTCCTATTGCTATCAGTTACTAGTGATATAGACCTCATTGTATTTCTCCTATTTTCTGATCAACTATTATTTCTTCTGGGTCTTACTGTTAGTATAACTTCTTTATTAATTACCATAATATCTTTATTACTTTCCTTATTTTCCTTGCTCTATCTCAGCTTTTGCAATCTTGTTTTCTTATTTTTTTAATTATTATATATATATTGCCTAATCTAGTCAGATCTATTAATATTCTATAATGATAATGATTTTTTGTACTTCATCCTAGCCCTTGATTATTGATCTTTATTTGGTCTAAAGTACCTCCCTTAGATCTTTTTTATTCTCAAAGTATACTACTGCATAGTTTTCTGATATCAAGGTGATCTTGTTTTTTGATATATAAAAGACCTTAATCTTTGTATAAGTTAAGGCTTCTTCTATAGATTTTATAGATAATTTATCAACTCCATAAAGTCTTAAAGAACATATCTTTCTCTCTTTTAGAATCTGAGTAATTTCTTGATCATTTTGTTTCTTGTGGACTATCATGAACCATACTTGATTGGATTTTATCTTGATTACCCATTCTTTATTCAAGTTGATATATTCTCAGGGAACATAAAGATGAACTCTAAACTATTTTTGACAAAAAGATGTTCTATATTTGTGAATATTAATAATATCTCCAAATTCTTTCATTATTTATTTAATTATATGTTTGTCAAGCTTGTGATTTGTATTTACCAATAAAATATATTTTGATCTATTTTTGGCTGATAAAAAGCTTTCTGACTTGAAGAACTTTTTGTTCTGAGCATATCTTTGGAAGGTTGATCATGTGTTCATATCTTTGTCTATTCTTCTAAGTGCAAAGTTCTCAGCTTTTTTTTATTAACAGCCTTTAAACATCTTACTGATCTTTTTCTTTAGCAAAGCCAAATGTAATCCAATAGTTGCCATTGATGAATTCTGTTTTGAAGGAATTTATTCTATTAGGTATTTTTAGAGCTTCTTTGAGATAAATAATTCACTCTTTTCTATTTTTTTCTAGCAACATGGCTTGAAGTACCCACCTTGATTGATCCCTGTTGTTTTACAAAAAATGTATTTATTGTTATCCCTTGAACCCTGTTTCTTGTATTATAAGATATACTATCTGTAATACAACTTCTTTATACTATTTCTTTTAACACTTCTATTTCTATTTGTTCCACCACTGCTCTATTTTCTATTATAATTTCCTTATTAGAGTACACTTCTTTGAGTTCTATGAAGGTTTATTGAACTTCTATTGGAATACTTCTATTATAGTAACTTCAACTTGATTAGAGCTTAATACCTATATTACTGGTTTGCTTGTCAATATATTATATATATTTTCTTTAATATAGATACTTTCAAATCTTCTTTTTTTACCTTGCCCCTTTTCCCAAAGAGTAAGGATATATTGTTACAATATATATTCTTTTGCTAGTATCAATGGATTTATTCTTAATAAATTGGCAATAATATTATCTAGTATTGTATTGATTCAGCAGAAATGTGAAATTAATTGGTTGCTGTTGGTCTCAGTTTATGTTATATTATTCTTGTTTTTCAAAGTACTTATTGAGGATCTTGTTTAAAAGCTATCTTTTCCAATACTTTCAATAGCCCCTTTTCTCTTCTCTCTAGGATCCTAATTATTGTTTATTCTTTCATTGATATGTTGTCACATGATCTACAAAAAATTAATACGTGTTATTATTATATGAGAGTTTTTTAATCACGTAATCTGATAAATACTGTTATATATTATTTTTCTATTTGGTATATATAGTAATAAGTTACTATATTGATATTAGAAAATCTATAATACATGGCTTCTATGTGTTAACATGTCCAATATTTATTTATTAATATGTAACTGACTGTGATCAACTGTTGATCTTGTTTTAGATGATATGTACTGGTTGATCACATACATTCTAGTTTGTTGATCTATTACATTCCACTGTTTTGTTATAGATTGATAAGTTTGTTTTAATATATATCAAGCAGATAAAAAGTTAATATGTTTATGTTTATATAATATTAATTAGTTAATTTGGAGTTGTTATATTATTATAATCTTTTAGCTATTTGATTAAAGAGACTTGGATATCCTCTTGGACTTCAGTTAGCCTTAAGGTTGTGCTGATTTATCAATGTAATTTATTGCTTCTGAGACTTTTCTTAGTACTTAGAAAGATGTTAACCTGCACTGATCTGACCAAGAGCTTTGTGATGTTGAGATTAAGTCTCAAAAAACCTATTATTAATCAGCTTGTTTTTGCTTTTTCTTCTTTTTAAAAGTAAAAATGATTTAGAGATATTTGTCTTTTAAGCTAAGCAAAACTTTTTTTCTATTGTTGCAAAATAGATTTTTGTCATCTAGAAGTGTTTAGTTATATTCTCTGAGACTTGCTCTTATATATAAGAGTTTTTATAAATTTTCCAAGAAAATTATCAAAAAAGAAAATTTTTTGAAAAAATGTGAATCAGTGAAAAGAGTTTTATAATTGTTAAAAAATTTTTTTTCTTTATTTAATTTTTACTTTTGAAGAATTTTGATTGGTTGTTACCATAAATTATATAATAATTAATAAAAAAATAAAAATATTTAACAATAATAAAACTTTAAAATATATTAATAAAAAAATTTTTAAAAAATATAAGAAATAAAATAAATATTAAGATATAATATATATATAGTAAATTTAAACCTGTAGATCAATAGTATAATAGTAGTGCTTCCAGGTTATGAAATACTGTTTCTGAGTTCAATACTACTATAAGGCAGTATTATCTAAGCCTAGATAGTATAAAAAGATCCCATCCATTTCATGATAGTAATATAATTACTTCTAGCCAAGACCCTATCTAATTACAGAGTATTCAAAGATCATAAGAAATTTCAGTCAGTTTTAGTGCTGAAGTTACTTTGTCATAAAACAGATTCTTTCAAGCTCCTATAGATAGGTTAAAGATCTATATATCATAAAATCAAGAAAGCTAATAAAGCCTAAGCACATAAGTTAGAAAAGAGTCTCTACCAAAATCAACATCTATTCAAGACTTCACGTGTAGGCAGGCTATAATAGGTTATATAAAAAAATGTTTCAATAAAACAAAATAATATCTAAGACTCTATATAGGTATTTTGTAGATATACTATAATAAGTACTATAAAAAGAATATTCAATAGGATGAGATATAAAAGGGATCCTATGCTATAGACCTTGGATCTATAGATATGAGGATTAAAGAAGGGTAATATAAATATAGGTAATAGAGTATTAAGGCTTCTTCCAGCAACAAATCATGGAGGTACATAGGGTATTACAATCAGATTTATAAATATAATGGTAGGATAATTATAGAATTGTCTTATAATTATCAACTAAACTAATATATAAGGCTATTTTATCAACTTCAATAAACTGGACTTTGTTTTTTTTTTGTTTTTTTGAGTACCCATAGTCAAGCTAGATTATCAGTTTATTAATCAATTGAAAACATAAGTACATTTTCATTCGAGCAGCATGATATATACTACAGCTAAACTATTATTCTAATCTAATTAACTCGTATTAAGCATAAAAGCCTCTAAGTTTGGCCTTGGGAACAATATTTCACTCTGCAATATCTTTGGATGAAAACTCTCCTAGTTCACTGCATCATTGTCAGCAGGTTGTCACTGCTACATGTCATATTAAGCCACTGGAATATAGGAAACTATAAAAGAATAAGCTGAAAAAAGAAGATAGAGATATCTAAAAATATCTAAATAGACAACAAGAAAGTGAAAGAGTAAAAATTGAAAAAAAATATTTCCAGCTTCCTCCAAAGACCTGCTTCTCAAGATCTCTTCTCAATAAGAAATGCCAGATTGGGATATCTTTTTTTTTCCTGACCATCTGAGGAACTTATCCATTCTTGATTTTGATTTCCTTCTTGTGTATTATTTGAAGAGACTTATTACCTAGTGGAAGCCTTTACTTCCAGGACACACTTAGTCCTAGCCTTCTTTGGACAGTAATTTTTTATTCACCTGTAGTAGACAGATGACTTATGATGAACCCCAGGTTTTTATGTGATCTATAGGGACTAGGTCATGTTGTTTCAATATGATATTTTCTAGTAACCATGCCTAATTAAAGAAATTTTACTGATATATATCTTCCATTACTCAAAAGATCAGATTTCTCAATAATCCTTTTGCCTTTTAATGGTAGAAGGTTCTCAAGAGTGGTGGAGATCCTCGTTGATTGTGATATTCTTCAATAACTTCTAGGGAAATTTATTCTCAACTATAATCAAAGGGTTGGAGCTTAGCATGGACTAGAGACTATTCAGTCTTATTACCTGATTGGGATAAGAAAGAGTCCTTGGTCTTAAACTTTGCCTGACCAGAATAATAAAAGAGAAAGACCTCAGCTTGAACAAATAGCAGCTTTTTTACCACCTAGGGACTTGTTGCTCATATCTTATTGGCCTCATGGTACTTGATCTGTAGATTAATCTAATTGGAGGAGTGGAGCAGACATGGGGCACCAATCAACTCTTTTTTCACCAATGATGTCATTAGAACACATAAGGTGATCAATAGGAGCTTGTTTATATTCTGTTATTAACATGTTTCGTGTCAACCAATCAGATGCCAGGTGACATTGTGCCACCAAAAATTCAGGGTCAAACTGAGGTAGGCAAAATCCTCCAAGAAAACTGTAAAAAATAGTAGATACTTTAAGAGGGTATAAGACAATATGTAAGAAGGTGAATAATAAGTCTTCCCCTATCAATAGAACCTCTATTGTTGTCATTTCTAGCTCTGTAAGGTGACACTTTACTTGTCAATCCTTTTACTTCCTAGAACCTTCTTGCTCTTAGTAGAGGAAGTGCATACTTAAGTCTTTTTAGGCCACTAGAGGCTCAAGTTTTTATTTAAAGGAGTTTATAAACAAGTAAGGGAAGGTAGGAGAGATACTGTACATGAAGACAAGCTTCAAGTTGTTTTGATGAAAGTGTAAAGACTTTATTAGCAAAGAAGTATAAAACTTCTTGTGAACATCTTTTTTGAGTATAGTCAGAGGATCAGCAAAAAGAGTTTTTTTATTTTATTCAATAAACTAGACTTTTTTTTTTGTCCTCTGTTAGGCTAATTATATATGCTTTATTAAACATTTGTAAGCTATACATATAAAATAAAATGCTAAAGCTAATTCTTTAACTAACTCACTCGTCTTGATTATTTTACCTTTCTAAGTGCAACTTCAGGAATAATTTATTGCTCCATTAGAAGTTCAGGTAAATACCCTTCCAACTTCTAACATCATTACCTGCAGATCATTATTGCAGATCACTCTTTTGAGTTCTGACAGAGATTAAAATCCAACCATTTCATCCTATACTTTACTCCATCTCATAGGACCTGTTTGAGCATTGTATTTTCTAATTCTTTTTCCTTTACTGGTACTTGGTATAACTGATTTCCTGATACCTTGGTCCTGTTTCTTTGCCTCTGTAGATATGTTGACCTTTTGATCTTGTTATCTCTGTTGATCCCTAATATCCGTTTCCACTCTATCACCTTTTTGCATCTGACGTTTCAAATTTTCTTTCTGAAATGGTTATGTGTATTCTTTTACATCTTAATTGTCCATTTTCTTGCTTCTTTACCAATTCTCTTTCCATAGTATTTCAAGTATACTATCTCATTAATTAGATCTTTTCAATCAGTTTTATGTAGAAGCTAAGTATATCCCAACCGGTATTTGAGATCTTTTCCACCAGTTGAGCTATTTTCTTATCTATTTCTCCTCTTTCCATTCTGTCATTAACTGCCAGACTAATCTCTTTTTCTTCTGACTCCTTTTTCCTATCTATCAAAAGTTTGTTAAAACCTTGCATCATATCTTTTATATCCTTCTGCCAGATTTCTTGCCACTGAGTTTTATATTCTGGACATTCTAGCAAGTATTCTATTGTCTCTTCTTGCTGTTCACATGTGAGACATTTTACTTGCTTATATAAGTCTGATCTTCTTGTGGCTAGCTTTGTTAATGTGGATAGCTTATCACTGGTCCTCTTAACAAGAAAGCTTTTTCTTTGTGATTCTTTGAAGGAGGTATTCCATGTATGCCCATTATTCATTTGTTCTAAAACTAGATCCCATGTATGCCTTTGCTGGTCTTGGATTTGATGTTCCCATTTTTTGTCTATTTTATTTTGAGTTATCCATTGGTACGTTATTATTTTGGTATTGGTTTTTTAACAAACTGTCTTATTGAAATATCCTGCACTATATCTTGCCATTTGATTTCAATAACAATCTTAGGTGAGTCCAAATTTTGCCATTCTATTGTTGGAAACTTTAATGCTTCTTTGACTAGAATGTCTACTTTCTCATTGTATTGAATATTGGAGTGTGCTTTAACCTTGATAAGATTTAGATATAATCTTTTTTTCTTTATCAGGCTCAGCATTCATGCCACAAGGACCAATTTTGTTTCTTTAGCCATCTTTTGTGGGTTTTTTTGGAATCCTCTTTTTCTATAGTTTTCATTTGAAGCTACAGGCTTGGCTATCAGTGTGGATCTTGATCTTACTGCTAACTGGTACTACTAGTAGTATGGTAACTATCACTACTAGTTTTGCTCTTGTGGACGAAAGCCAATTAGTACCCTTACTTGAAACTTGCTTTTTCTTCCTGCTTCTCCAATTTGTATCCATGCTGCACCTATCTTCATATTTTCATTTCCATAATCAGCAAGATATCCATCAGAGTAAAAGATTATCATGTTACTGCTATTATTTCCCTTATTACACCTAAGTATTTCTATCAGATGGGTTTGATACATACCTTCTTTAATATTTTCTTTAATGAGCTTTTTCTCTCAATTTTCTATCACTACTTCTTCTAGTTGCCTTCTATTATATTGTGTAGCCACTGAGTCTATGTGAATTGTTCTTATTGATCCCTCTAGAGCTACCTTGGAACAAGGAATTTCTAAAAGTTGAGCTCTTCTTATAGATTTCCTAGTATTAAGATAAGGAACCATATATGTTTGTTCTATGTTTGATTCTACTATACATCAGTTTTCAGTTTTGATCCCTACTGGGCAGCCTTAGTATCGCATCAGGTTTGATTCTAAGTTATCCTTGGAACTGTCACATTTGAAATGATCTATTTTAATACATCTTTTATTGTTACTTAGAATCAACTTTCCTCAAATTAGTTGTTGCTGCTAATTATTGCTTCTGATGACTATCCAAAGTTTTTGCCTTTTATCGAGATTAAGATTGAGTGCTAGATATTCTGAACTCTACTTTAACCAATTTTATTTCCAAGTTCTTGTGAGCTGTTCTAGCTTGTTTTCTTGTATCTCTCTTGTTATTGACAAGTACCATTCTGGAATAGGTCCCTTACTTGTCTTTTGTAGAAGTTGAAGCATTCACCAGTTCAATAATTTTCTAATTTCATGATTGATAAGCTGATCCATATATATCAACTTATTGTGTTTGAGTAATGGAAGGGTTTTACTATATTCTTTTGTTGTCAGATGATCTTTAATTGAACTATTTCCAGTATTTCAATTAAAAATATCATTCCACTTCTAGCTATGGAAAGTTACTTCTATATCTTTGGTCAGTTTCAGTACTTGTAATATGAAGTTGCTCCTTCTTAGAAGATGGTTTAGTGAGTTACATATGAGTAGATTGAGAAATTTCCAAATACTTAATCTATGATTGCTTTAACCTGATAATTGTTGTGATTCTGGCTGGTCCTAAATCATTTAACCTATTGCATAATCCCATTATCGGACTTTCTTTTTGCAAGATCCAAACACTCTTTAAATTGTATATTTTGGGATAATATACCACACTATTAGGTATGGATTGACATAGTGTGGCCTTATTTTTGAAAAGTTTTCTATATACCATTGTCAGAGCATTACACATTCACCAGGATAATATACTATGCTGCATTTTGAATTCAATTCTAGGTATTAAGACTCTGTTTAGAATATAAAGTGCTTATTTGTTAGTTACTGTAACTTTTTGTTCTTTAGAAACTTGATAACTATGTTGATTTCTTTAAGTATCCATTTTTTGAGCTCGATAACTGATTTTTGATTTCCTGTCTAAATCCCTAGGAATCTTGTTTGTTCAGCTCTATCTAATTCTCTAACTATTTCTCTGTCGACTCCTGCTTGGACCTCTTCTAGATATTGATTGGGGTTGTTAATAGTGATTAATATTGATTTGCTACTATTAATCTACAAGTTATTTGCCCTGTAAAAAATTCTTGCTTCTTCTAGAATCTTTTCCATATCTACTTTGGATCTTGCTATCCATGTTGTATCATTCATGAATATGATAGTTGCATACATTGACTCTAGATTTCTTTCAGTGTCTCCCTTTAACTCTGAATCCCAAGCCACAGACATTTTGTAACCTTTTGTTTTATCATTCTGAATCTTGCACAATAACGGGTCATAGAATTTTCTCCACATTAATGGTGAGATAGTTTCTCCTTGATCAATCCTATCTCCTGCTGTGATTACTTCAGTTAGATCATTTTCGAATATAACCCTAAATTCTCAATTTTGAAATAGACTCATTATAATTTGTATAAAGTCTTCTGATATCTTGATTCTATTAATTGCCTTGATTAACATATCCAGGCTAATAGTATCATATGCTTTTGCTGTATCTTGGAAAAGTATTCATAACTCTTTTTAGTTTTTCTTGCTTCCTTACAAATATTAGTGAGAATTTGAATCGGTTCTGCTACACTTTCTCCTGGTAATCCTGCATAATTAGATCCTCTCAAGATATTGTTGGTCTTGCAGATATTTCCCAATCTGTTTGTAAGAATTTTGGTGAAGCATTTTTGTGTGACCTCCAGCAATACTATTGGTCTGGTGTTGAGAAGTTCACATTCCCATGGTTTTGGCTTTGCTTCCATCCTATTGAAGTAACTTCTCACCTTAGGAAGCAGTTAAGCATCTTTCTAAGATATTCTTTTCCTTCTTGACCCAATCTTTTTAGTATTTCATAACTGATTTGTGATCTCTCTGAGACTTTATTATTGGAAAGTCCTTGAAGCATTTCATGTAGTTCTTCTTGGGAAATTGGTTCCAGTAGGTCTTTATACCACCTTTCATCAATATAGCCTTTAAAATTGTATTCTTCTTTTCAATCTTCTGTAAGGCTGTCAAAATTGGTATTTCATTTTTTAAATGCCTCATGATGGTATCTCCTTATTTCTCTTTCAATTTTTTCCTTCTTAATAGTTATATATTCTTTTGCTCCATCTTTAACCTTGATCCTATTCAGTGTTATTTTGACCCACTTTCTATCAGTCAAGAAGTTTAACATTCTTCTTTGATTACTACGTAAGTCATCATATCTCTGTTCTAAGGCTCTTTTAATAATATCCCTTGTTTTTTTTTTGCCTTTGTAATCTGACAAGCAAGTTTTAAACCTATTATTATATCCTATATATCCTTTTTTAGTAGTTTCCATAGAATTTGAGAAATACTATATTGAATGCAATAGTTTTCAATCTGATGATTAGGACTGAAGGTAGAGTTGTGTTTTCTGATCGCCATACTAAGGGCTTGCAATTTGATTGGATCATGTATACTTTCTGCCTTCTTAAAGAGTATAAATAGTCGAAGGGCTTTCTGATATTTGATAAATTTTGGCCCATGCCTATGATGTTTTTCTTGAAAAGCAGATAGCTTCTTGGTCGCAAGCTTGTTATATGCTGTCCTGCATATTTGTTCTTCAAATGTATTTCAGATCTTGTTTGCTTGAGCTTCTCTTTTGCCATTTTTAGGTTCTTCTTTAAACAATAGATCCATTGCCATTCTGAGTTTGTGATTCAGGCTTTTACTGAATGCTTTCTACTGCTCAGGTGTTGACTCCTTTATATCAATTTTTTGTTTTCTCTTTGTGGGAGGCTTGTTTTTGATATATTTTGTGAAGAGATTGACATCATGCATTGTTAGAACTAGCATAGTAGGATCACTTCCTGTTGTTTCCTTCATATTTTGATTGTCAAATCTGAGTATTAGATAGTTTGTAAGGCTTTGAAATATCCATATAAAATCAATCTGACTACTGCTAGTAGCATCCCATCTTGTTGGAGTTTTATCTTTTCCTTTTTATATAGCTTGTATGTCAAGGAAGGATCATTCATCTAAAAAGTTGAATCGTGGAATTTCTGGGTACCAAGATGATTTAAATTTAGCTCTAGATGTTGATGTCTTCTGCAGGGTTGTATGCAGCATTAAAGTCTCCCATAACTATTATATGAAAGCCTTGTTTATTCTTTTCTTTAATGAAGCTTTGTACTCTTTTCTGCACCTTTATGCTTTGTCATTTGTTTGAGGGAATATAAATCTGGATGATACATATCTTGTTCTATTTTATGAGCATATTAACTGCTATCATGTATTCTTCTGTTTCTTCTACTGAAGCTACTTTTCTTTCCAGATCTTTTCTTATCAAGAGACTAATACTTGTACTATATGGAATATCTTTATTGGTACTATGGAAATACTAGAAGTTTGTTTGCTTCTAAAAGGTCCATCTTGCCTTTGCATTGATTAGTTTTGTTTCACATAGCCCTATTATTTCAATGCCTTGTTTTTGCATTTCTTTTATAAGACTATACTGATTTGTAATATCAGTAATGCCTCTAATATTGTGTGTCCCTATTCCAATTACCCTTTTTTGTATATTTTCTTCTTTTGTTTTTTCTATCTATTGATCCTCTTCATTTCTCTTTAGAAATTTATCTTTTTCTATTTGCAGAAAAGTATTAAGATCTTGATCACTCTACTGCCACCTACTATTGTTCTTCTCTATTTACCATGCTTTGCCCTTATTTTGTATTTTTGATTTGAGAATGGTGGACTGACATTCCTTCTTTTTCTGTAATTGGACTGGTACGTCTTTTTAGGAGCAGTTGGTCCTCCTTTTGAGTGGACCTTTCTCTAGCTTGTCTAGTCATTTGCTAAGCTTTTCTAATATTTTGCTTAGCTGGGCTACCTCTGACTTTTGCTTTACAGTTGATCTTAGACTTCTTGTTTCCCATCTTGTTGTTTGCCTTTAATATCATTTAGTATTTAAAGCTTCATCATCTGTTTCTAAGGAATATTGTAAAGCTTGATATAGGACTTGATTTGCTTCCTGATATCTTTGTCTCCCTAGTGGCTCCTTATTGCTACCAGTTACTAGTGGTATATACCTTATTGCACTTCCCCTGTTTTCTGACTGACTATTGTTTCTTCCGGATCTTACTGCCGATATAACTTCTTTTTCAGTTTCTATAATGTTTTCATTACTTTCTCTATTTCTGTTTGCTCTATCATGGCTTTTGCAATCTTGTTCCCTTGCTTCTTTAATCATTATATATGCATTGTTTGACCTAGCCAGATTGGCTGGCATTTTGCGATGATAATAATTCTTTGCACTCCATCCTAGCCCTTGACTGTTAATCTTTATTTGATACTGGAGTGCCTCTCTTAAAAATACACTACTGCATAGTTTTTTGATACCAAGGTAATCTTGTTTTTTGGTATATAAAAGGTCTTAGCCTTCATATAGTTTAAGGCTTCTTCAATAGATTTTGTAGATACTCCATCAACTCCATAAAGTCTTAAGAAGTATCTCTTTCTTTCTTTTAGAATCTGAGTAATTTCTTGATTATCTTGTTCCTTGTGAGCTATTACGGATTATATTTGATTGGATTTTATCTTGATTACCCATTCCTTGTCCAAGTTAATATATTCTTAATAAGTATAATGATGAACTTTGAACCATTTTTGATGGAAAGATGTTCTATATTCATGAATATTGATAATCTTTTCAAATTCTTCCATTGTTTGTCTAATCACACGTTTGCCAAGCTTGTGATCTGTATCTACCAATGTTATATATTTTGATCTATTTTTAGCTGATGGAAAACTTTCTGACTTGAAGCACTTTTTGTTCTGAGCATATCTTTGAAAGGCTAGTCATGTGTTCATATCTTTGTCCATTCTTCTAAGTATAAAGTTCTCAGCTTCTTTTTTGTTAACAGCCTCTAGACATCTTGCTGCATCTTCTTCTTTATCAAAGCTAAATATAATTCAATGGTTGCTATTGATGAATTCTGTTTTAAAGGGATTCATTCGCTTAGGTATTTTTAAAGCTTCTTTGAGATATATAATTCTTTCTTCTCTATTTTCACCTGATAATATGGCTTGAAATATCTCACCTTGATTAATCACTATTGTTTTACGAAGAATGGGTTTACTGTTATTCTTTGAACCCTGTTTCTTGTATTATAAGACATGTTGTTTGTAATACAGCTTCCTTGTAGTGTTTTTTTTTAACACTTCTGTTTCTATTTGTTCCATCACTTCTTTATTCTCCATTATGACTTCCTTAATGAGGTGCACTTCTTCGAGTTCTATAGAAGTTGGTCAAACTTCCATTGGAATGCTTCCCATTATAAAAACTTCAACTTGATTGATGCTTGATGTCTATATAACTGGCTTGCTTGTCAACATGTTATACACCTTTTCTTCTAGTATCAGTGCTTCTAAGTCTTCCTTTTTACCTTGCTCCTTTTCCTAGAGAGTAAAGATATATTGCTGCAACTTACGTTTCTTTGTTATCACCAATAGATTTATCCTCAATAGATTGGCAATAATATTATTAAATATCGAGGAAACATGTATTGACTTGGCAGGAATGTAGAATTGATTAGTTGTTGTTGGTCTTAGCTTATGCTGTATCATTCTTGTCTCCCAAAGTACTTGCTGAGGATCTTAATAAGACACTATCTTTCCCAATACTTTCAATAACTCTTTTTCTCTTTTCTCTAGGATTATAATTATTGTTTGTTCTTTTATTGACATGTTGTCACATGATATACAAAAAATTTTCCTTGTATTGTTATTATATTGATGTCTTTTTAATCATATACTTGGATAAATACTGTTATGCATTATTTTTCCATTTGGTGTATATGGCAATAAGTTGCTATATTAATATTAGAAAGTTTATGACACATGGCTTCTATTTGTTTACATATCCAGTATTTGTTTTATTAACATGTAACTGATTGTGATCAACTGTTGATCTTGCTTTAGATGATATATGATGATTGATCACACATGTTTAGTTTGTTGATCTGTCACATCCTACTATTTTGTTGTAAATAGATTAGCTTGCTTTGATACACATCAACAAGATGGAAAATTAATGTATTCATGTTCACGTTATGTGACTTAGTTGATCTGGAGTTGTTGTGTTGTTGTGATCTTTTAGCTATTTGATCAAAGAGACTTGAACATCCTCTTGGATTTCAATTAGCTTTGAAATTGTGCTAATTTATCCATATAATATATTGCTTTTAAGACTTCTCTTGGTGCCTAGAAAGGTGTTAATCTGCACTGGTCTGGCTAAGAGCTTTGTGGAGTTGAGGTTGGGTCTCAAGAAGCCTACTGTGAATCAGCTTGTTTTTGCTTTTTCTC
>CAJVPT010001816.1:0-19814 GCA_910592055.1 Acaulospora colombiana | reverse complement strand
TGGTTTCTTCAACCTGTTCGCTCCAGAGGTTGCTGTTGGGAGCTTGTTTTGTAGGAGGGGTCGTGGTTGCAGTGGCGATTTGTTGGGTACTTTGAAGTTTCTCGGTAGTTGGTGTACTTGTTGAGGTTGTTGCTGTCGTTGTATTGAGTCTGGATTTCTTTGCCTGTATTGGTGAAGTTTCTTTTCTGATAGGGTCGGCCTTACCCTTGGACATACTGTTTTTATTGTAGTTAGGCCTAAAGTTGGAGTTTGCACTCCTAGTTGTTCTGTTCATGTTGTTAGTTTTTTCCAATTCTACTGCGCCACAGGTGAATGGGAAAGAGTTGTTGTCTCAATGAATTTATGTGAATATCTTTTCAACTACATGATCAGATAAATACTATTATATTTTATTTTTCCAGTTGATATATATGGCAATAAGTTGTTATGTTGATATTAGAAAGTCCATGACATATGGCTTCTATATGTTTATAAATTCAGTATTTGTTTATTATCATATAACTAGTTGGGATTATCTTTTGATCTTGCTTTAAATAACATATACTGGTTAATTATATATATTCTAGTTTATTGATCTATCACATTTTATTGTTTTGTTATAAATTGATCAACTTATTTTGATATACATTAAGCAGGTAAAAAATTAATGTGTTTATATTAATATAATATAAATTAATTGATCTGGAGTTATTGTATTGTTGTAATCTTTTAACTGTTTGATCAAAAGACTTGGATGTCCTCCTGGGTTTCAGTTAGCTTTGAGGCTGTGCTGATTTATTGGTGTAATCTATTACTTCTGAGATTTTTCTTAGTGTTTAGAAAGATATTAATCTGTATTGGCCTGATTAAGAGCTTTGTGAAGTTGAGGATAAGTTTCAAAAAGCCTATTGTGAATCAGCTTGTTTTTGCTTTTTCTCCTTCCTAAAAGCAAAAATGATCTAGGAATATTTGTCTTTTAAATTGAGTGAAAATTTTTTCTTGTTATTACAAAGTAAATTTTGTTACCTAGAAGTGTTTGGTTATATTCTCTGAGGCTTATTCTTATGTAGAAGAGTTTTTGTAAATTTTTTAAGAAAATTATCAAAAAAAGAAATTTTTTGAAAAAATATGGATCAACAGAAAGAGTTTTTATATTCATATTATAATCATCTATCAATTACTAACTATTGATTATTAATCTTATAATAACAAAGCAGATACTTTAACCAAAGGAGCCCTTAACTTGCCTGCAGTAGAATGAAAGGACCTCACTTTCTACAAAATCCCTATAGAAATCAAGTGGAAAAACAAGACATTAGATGATCCCATAAGACAATTTATCAAAAAGATAAATAAAAAAACCACAGTATATCAATGGACAGCACAGAATAGAACCAAAAAGAAATGGAGTCATCAGATCAAAAAACAACAAAAATACACTTGGGATCTAGCATGGGAAAGAATGAATGGGCATACATGGGTCACATCTTTCAAAGACTTACAGAGAAAGAGCTTTCTTATTAAATTAACAAGCGATGAGCTGTCAACCCTAAGTAAGCTGGCAATAAGAAGGCCAAATCTGTATAAGCAAGTGAAATATATTGAATGTAGTCTCCATAAAGAAGAAACAATTAATCATCTGTTAGAATATCCAGCTTACAAGGAATAGATGCAAGAAGCATGAAACAAAGGTCTCGAAGGAGTTCTAAAGAACTTTAGAGAACTTCTACAAGAAAGAAAAAAGGAAGTGGCTGAGAAAAATGTGAGACTAATAATAGAGAATAGGGAAGAATTGAGAGAAATAGAGAAGTGGATATCCAGGCTGATGAAACAAGCTTCGACAATTAATCAAGATACGTTGAGCTTCTTTGCAGGATTGATAAGAAGCAACCTTGTTCTCGAGATAGCAAATCTTAGATAACATGGCAAAAGAATCGGAAAAGAAGCAAGAAAATGGATAAAGAAGATGCAGAGTACAGTATGCAACCAATTCTATAAGAAGGTTTGGAATGCAAGATGTGAAAAAATTATAGAATGAGAAAGATCACAGGGATCTAAAGAAATAATAAGATGAAAAAACCTCCAAGCCTTCCTGGTCAAAAACCTAAAATTGCATCACCAGAAAGAAGAGGAGCTTCATTAATAGAAGAAGAAAAATTAGAAGATCAAGGTCTCAGAGATATCTTATCAAAAGAGGTTAGATTCAGAATAAAATGGTTGAATTTTGAGTTCTGTCAGAACTGCAAAGAGTGGTCTGCAGCAGTGACCTGTAGGTGATGATATTAAAAGTTGGAAGGGTCTTCACCTAAACTTTTAATGGAGCAAAAAATCATCCCCAAAGTTGCACTTAGAGTAATTACTGAGATGAGTAAGCTAGTTAAAGTTTTAGCTTTAGCAATTCATACTATATGTATAGCCTACAATTGGTTAATAAAACATATATAGTATAACTAGCCTGACAGAGGATTTTTTAAAAAAAAAAACCAACTATTGATAATTACTTATTGATTACTGTTAATTATTAATTATCAATCTAATCATTAATTAATTACTAATTACTAATTATAAATTAACTACTAATAATTGATTATAATAACCAATAATTACTAATTATTAATTACAATTACTAATTAATTATCAATTATTAATTAAAATTGTTAATTAATCATTAATTATTGAATATAGTAGCTAATCAATTACTAATTATAATTATAAATAAATTATTAATTATTAATAATAAATTAATTAAAAAAAAAAAAACTCTTTCCCACTCGCATCCAAATTTCTAAAAATTCCTTTTTAGGAAATTTTTTCACAAAATATGTTTTTACAACAAACAACATCAGAACAAGGGTAAACATAAAACAGTATAACATTAAAAAGTGGCATCACCATTCAAAGACAAACATACACAAGCATGAAGCTAAAAGTAGTTCTTACAGAACACGAAGGCATTGAAGCAATCTTTGAGATAGATAACTCACAAATAGCAAGACAACAACAACAAAACCAACTCTACCATAGAGAAGCTAAACATCACGACCATTTCATCAGTGCACCATCTTTACCAAAGGCTTTCAGTATGCCGGTAGCATCAGAAATTGACTGGTTCGAAGAAAGTGAAAAAGCACAACAAGGCACTCAGGACAAAGACAAAGGTAAGAAAACAATCTCTAAAAATCAAACACCCCAACGTCCCCCTAACACAGACTGGCAAACACAATATGAAGAAAATACTTCAAGAAAATCTTTTCCTTGAAGCAGGTTCCTGACAAAGACACCAACAACCAACTATACTCAGTTAATACTGCACTCGCAAGATACAAATTAGTTACATCAATCAGAACTAACAATACACCAGCAGGCAAACACATAACTATTCTGCTTGTAGATAAAAAAGAAGTTGAAATGGCATTCACTATCAAACTAGACAGTAACACTATTATTCAAACACAAGAAACGTCAATCCACAATGATATTACCACAAAGAGCAAGACAATAAGAGTATGGAACATTCTCCTGAATGTAACACATGGAGAACTTAAAATTGCACTAATCAAATATAGACCAATTAGATCACTATGTATGAAAATATGGGGCTTGTAACAATTCGTGAATGTAGAATACAAAAAACAGGACTATGACAGAGTAATCCTTAAATAGTCCATAGGCTTCAAGGAAGACATTTACAGAATTTTTCCATTCCTCAATATCAATTAGATCAAGGAGAAGAGAAACAAATTTATCATTAAACTAACCAACCTACTACCTGGCACTACGGGATATAATCTTAAACAAATTATTGAAGCAACTAAAGCAAAAACTTACTACATCCTTCAGTTTAATTTTTACAAAAGAAAATCATCAGCTTCAAATATGAAGAAACACTGGTAGAAACACTCAGATTTCCAGCCCAACTAGGTAACATTAAACTAAACAGAATTCCCATCGACACAAAAACATGTCACCTGTGTTTCAGCTCAGAACATCAAGTCAAAGATTGTCCAATCTGAGAAAGACAAGTCACTAGAAAAAGAAAACAAAATGATTCCAAAAAATTTGACAGATTGTATAGTAGATTCAAATTCAGTGGTGCTTCATCCCTTTGAATATTACAAAATAATCAAACCAATTGACTAAGGACCTTCGCAACAGTGGTAAAGGACTCTTCTCAGCACCATATTATCAAAAAAGAAATAAACAGATCATCAAAACAAGAAGTATACGATATTTCACTTCATGACATCTTGTGAGCAGTTCAAGTAATCAGAACAGATATCAGGCAAATCAAGGCAGAATTAGTACAACTGGACCAAAGAATAGGTTATCTTGAAGATGACAGCTATTACTACCACTCTTATGAAGCAGACAGAGAGACTCCCATCAAGCAAGATAATGAATCAATAATGGTTAACAATATAAGTATGACCCTAAACACATCCAGAAAAATAAGGGCAACCAGCTCAGTACAAGACATTTGATAAGATCAAGATCATATTAATCAACAACTATCAAAATTGGAAGTAAATATGAGTGCCATCTCAACTTTGCTTACAGAGCTTATTAACATTCAGGATCCCTCCTCATCAGACACAATCACATCTTCCACATCCAATTAATGAGTGTAGCATCCGATATATTTTTAGAAACTGTCAATGAATTATCAGACAACACCACCACAGATTCTTCAAATACAACAGACAACTATTACAATCCTATATGAAAAATTATTATACACAACATATGTAAAATAGTGAATGACACTAAACACAACACATGGCTAGAACTCTGCAATCTTTACAATTTCAAATCATAATCACTACTGAAACAAATAGAACAATATAGCAATCAAAATATTGGAACCATCCAAGCTTCCAGTTATGATAAACACACAAAGATAACCAAAACATTGGATATGAAGTAACTATCACCCTACAACACAAACTCAAGTGCAGAGTATTCAAACACAAACAATACTAAGGCAGACTCATTGCTCTGGACTTGGCCTTTCCAAACAAAACTATAGTCAGAATTATTCGAGCCTATTTTTCAGCACACTTTCTCAACAATGAAAAACAAAATATCTTCAAAATACTATGACAATGAATCCCAGAGAGAAAAAAAAACAACTTCTAGATGATAGTTGCAAGTGATTTCAATGCAGTAAGCAATCCTATTCTAGACAAAGAAAGCACTCAAAAGAAATATCGATTAATATTCCTCTCAGCATTACATATACAATACTTGATAGAACAAGGCTTTGTTGATACTTATAGAGAACATAATCTCTCACACAAAGAGTACATTTGGCACAACCTCCAGAACAACAGCAAAATAGATCAAATATGAATACTATTCTCTCATATATGGCAATCCAGAGAAGCATACATTATATCTGATATCAGAAACCTAACTCATAGCGATAACACTGATATGTTGACTGAAGTAGAAGCATAGCAACTAGACAAATCAGTCAGCAAACCCAAATATACTCCCAATCAGAGATTTAAATGGAACAATATCAGAAAGGAACTTTGGAATAAATTTGCCACACAAGCGGAGGAGGATGTCATATACTTAGACAAATTATCAGATATTTCAGATATTAATCAACTATAGAACAAGTTCACACATATAATACATTAAGCTGCAAAGAAACTTATTCCCAAACACAAACCACATAGAAAACCTAGAATCCAAGAACAACAAAAGAACACCTTTCAGAGAATTGTGAAGCTTCACAATATTATTCAACAAATGTATATACTAAAGCAAGGCTCATCAGACTATACTCAGACTAAGATACTACAAGTAATCAAGAGTTATTCCAGGAACTGACTAATCAACAACTTATTTCTCCTCATGACTATATAACTTACTAGATAAAAACTACCCAAGACTTCAGCAAGAAACTCAAAATAGTAACTAGATGGCTTACCGATCATAGAAAAAAGCAAATGATAAAACAATTCTCTATTAGGTACCAGGCCATGTTAGCAAATCTTAAGAAAGTGATGATTAATAGTATTCTTGACCACCCGACAAGATCAATTATACTAGATAGAGTGATCATTCAAGATGATAACAATATTGAAATCATAACAGATCCTCAAAAAATCTGCATCCAAGTCAGAGAACATTTAAAACAATAGACACTAAAAAAAAACATGACCCCACTGCATCTATATCCTTTTTGGCAAGAAGTATACAATCCCAAAGAAGATGTACAGGCTATATAGTACCAAGACACTCTAGCCCCAATCACATTGCAAGAACTTGTCCAAGTAATAAAACATAGAAGCTTACAATCAGCTCCAGGAAGAAAAACTATATTTTATAGAATTTACAAACATATGAAGGAGAAAACATTTGGTCTTCTTCTCAGAATTTTCAATAATATATTAGTATCAGGCAACACTCCTAAGGAATGAAGTAGAAGTCTTATTTGCCCAATTCCTAAGCCCAAGGACTGAAACAACAATCTCAATATCACAAGATCAATCATGCTCCTAGATGCAGATCAGAAACTCTTTACAAAAATAATAACAAATAGATCGGCAAATAGTATAGTAAAATACTCTATTTTATATGAGCTAAACTGGGTGGCACTATTTGGCAGCAGTACACAAGATCCAATTTACATAATTAATAACATTATTGAAGATGCCAAAGAATTAAACAAACAAGTCTGGATACTAAGCCAAGACATGTCTAAAGCATATGACTCAAGCAACATTGAAATGCTCCACCTGGCATTACAATGTATCAAAGTCCCAATACAAATTACAACACTCCTCACAAACTTGCTCAAAAATCGAACAAATGCAATCATCACATGTCATGGACTTACAGAAGAATACACAGTACTAGATAGAATAAATCAAGATGACATCATCTCTCTCTTATTGTGAAGAATCTTTTGTGACCCTCTTCTTTCCACAATTCAAACAACATATAGAGGCTACATAGTCTCATCTTATCACACAAGATATATAGATCAATTTACCATTTGCAAAACAATATCAATTTCTACAAGTGCATATATGGATGATACTACATAGCTGGCAGAAAACAGTACAGACCTTCAACATATTGTAAACATTGCAGAACAATTCTACCACATCAATGACATACAGGTTAATTCACAAAAGTCTTTCCTCATTATTATCAATGGCAACCACAGAAACAGGACAATAGGTATACACTTAAATAATCAATATATCACAGGCTGCAACAATGATATTCTTGTTAGAATATTAGGAGTATGGCATGATACAACAGCCTCAAAGAAGTATAAAAAACAACTCATCAAACAAAAAATTTTACAAATATGCTTGGTTATAGGAAGCAAAGCCATTACTGATAAACAGATGTGATACATTATTAATCATGTGCTATACCCCAGCATAGAGTACTTGCTAAATGACCTAACTCTCATCGAAAGTACATGCAACAGATTGTCTAGCAAACTGGCAAGCATATTCAAGCATAAAATAGGATTAGCAAATACAATACCCAACAATGTCATCTACAATTCACTCGAATATGATATCTTTCATCTATGGGATAGACAGCTTCAAGTGCACACATCTAACTGGATCCAAAGAATTAAACAAAAGAATATTATAGGAGACCTAGCCAGATACTGCTTGCAACAGGCACAGAATCATTTCTAGTTAACAAACAGCATTTTTGTACACTGCACTGTGCCTATCATATCAGCAGAGAAGAATCTTACACATGACATCATTCTGTTACTTAAAAAACATAGATTTAACTTCCTCTTAAATGAATGCAAACCTGCAATTACAATAATACACAAAGCAGATATAACAATAGAAGATATCGTAACTCTACAGTTTTACTGCACACATAGAAAACAACTTGCCAAACATAACCTCTTATTTACAGGACAAATACTAAATACTAAGAGAACCCACATACTTCATTGGCTATAGGTCATCAGGTATAAAGACAAACAATCTCCAGGATGTACTCCAGAATGGTTCACCAACCTCCAACACAGAATGTATAATCCCACAATTAAAACACTATACCTATAAAGCAATAGCACAAATCCTTTACTCCAAAGCTCTAGCTTAATAGAGCATTATACTTAACAACCACACTGGGCAACAACTTACATAAGGGACAAAATTACCATCAGCAAGAAGAAAAGAAATAATTTAGATGATAGCATAACTTATACATACTACCATAATACAATAAACAATGAATTATCACTTAGCAAATACAATAGATGCCTTTTGAATGAAGGGGGCAGTGATCAGAATTGCTTATGCAACATTAAGGCACAGAAAGCTGTCAGAATTCCAGTTGTGACAAGTCGCACATCCATCTTTCAACATTCCATCTCAAATGAAAATCTTCAATATAGATCAAGAGTATCATTGGAATCAATCCACATCACATTAAATCAAATATATACAACTCAACAAGCCTACAATTAGTCTCCAATAATAAATATCTCCCACAATACAGTATCTTCACACATTATAATACACCTCATTGGTAGTCAAGACTGAACTTTTTATCTCATAACTATATCCAAAAAGATGACTACACACTCATACTTCAAAATTTACACAGATGGCTCTCTTAACAAATGGAACAAAAAACCATATATGGAACTAGGCTGGATTATCATCGCTTCAAACAATGAATAACACACATTTAGAGCCCAAACCCACATACATTCCTTATCCTCAAGAGCAGAAATTATGACTATAAAACTGCAATATTAATCCTGCCAGAAAATTCAATAGCCAACATTTTCACAGATAGCCAAACAGCAATCAGTTGCATTCAACAGACTTTGAAAGCCTCAGAATCATGCTTATTAGAAAACAAAAGAACTTCCACATGCTTTAAACCATAAAAGATATCTGTATTGCAAGACATCTCAAATTGCAAATGTATAAAGTCTAAGCCCACTCAGGTATCAAACACAATGAACAAGCAGATCAACTGGCCTCAATAGGCATAGGTTCACAAGAAATGCATCTGGGCACCAATATTCTCAATATTCAACCCACTAAGAATTCACAAACATATATAACAATATAGTAGGACAACACCCAAGTTGATATACCCGCAAAGAACATTTGCAAAAAGATCTTCCAGGCAAAGTATATTGCACAATGGCACTTACTCAACAGAACACTGACAGATTTTACTGGATAATGCAAACATATCCATTGGCAAGAAATATACAACCACCTATATCTATTTCAGATTAGTAATATAAACATCTCATTTGAAGACCAGTAAATTCACAAGTTCTTACCAAACCTATGGAATAATGAACTTTCAACCAAAACCAAATTATATAGTAAAAAACCATCACTATATAAAGACAATAAATGCTACAGTTGTGATCAAGTGAAAGACAACTACCACTCTTTCCTGTGTCAATACAACAATACAGACATTAAACATCAAGCCATAACAATAATCCAGAAAGCAATACTCAAGTATATACCTAGAGAAAGGAAAAGTCAAGCATTAACTACAATAAAAAGCAACATAACTTTGGATTTTTTTTTTTTTTTAAATGCTGGCTCAGCCTTGTTTTATTTGTATGTATGCAGTGATATTACATAGAGAGGCTACCCTAGAATATATTACCTGTTTTCTACCAAACAAAACTCAATAGAGATTTCCCTTTCCCAGGGTACTCATCTTGCAGCTTGTTACCACCCCTTGTGTGGGGGCTAACCTGCCAAGGCTGGACTAGTGCTAAAATAAATTTCAAAAATGAAGAAGCTGTCTATAATGTTTGTGAGCCATTGATTTATAAAATTATTGATCAGGTTTGTATATTGTTTTTTTATGAATCTTTCTCTTTTGGTGAAGATTAGGTCTTCCTTTCTAGTTTCATATTTTGCTTGTTTCTCTTTTTTCCTTGTAATGCCCATCATGGCTTTCCATCTTTGGAATGCTTCGTATCTCTCTATCCAGATTTTGTATAGAAAGTTTGTTATACTGGAATGTATTTTTTCTAGACAGGTTTTCTTATCCAGTTGATTTGGGATAGTATTTTGAATGTTATGGATTAGTTCTCTGAAAAAAGCTCATCTGATGCTTGCTATTAGATATTCTTTATATTTTAGATTTGTTTTGCTTGTAAATATGCTTTTAGATTTTTTTTCCTTTTCTTGTGTTGTGTGGCTATTGACACAAGTGATTATGGTGTTGATTAGGAAATCTACTGTAGTGGATCTGAGTTGACTACAGATAAAAGGGTGTGTGCTGGTTTCTGGTTCATTGCATTTTAGGCATTTGTTGTTCTTGAAAATAGATGGGATTCTGATATGAAGTTTGCTTTTGGTTGGCAATTCATCATTCCATATACGGAGACAAAATCTTCGGAGCTTTTGGTCTTCCCAGTTGGTATGGTGGTCGCTAATTTTAGTCAATTGTAATAGTGTGATAGTTATTTGCAATTTATTTCCTTTGCTATTCTTTCACTGTAGTTGCATCTTGTTCAGTTAAGAAGTTTCCATTTTGCCAAGTGAATTGTTTGGGTGAGTTTTTTTGTAATTAGTTTTATAGGAATTTTTGTAGGGACATTGTTCCATTGTGTTGTTATCTCTTGGGGGCTATGTTGTGATCTCAGTACCTCAATCACTTTCTCTCCAAGTTTTATTCCTTTCCATCTATCAATCTGTGCCAGGCAATCTACTTGTTCATTTCGTTCAATTCCTGAATAGTCTTTTATCTTATGTAAAAATAGTTTTATCTGATTTTGTTTACATCAGCCCACTATTTGGAGGAGAAGATTCAGATTTTTCTGTGTTTTGATAATTTTTTCTGGCTTTTCTTTTTGAGTTTTGAGAATACGATTAATTGCTGCTTGGCTATCAGTATATAGAGCTACTGAAGAGTGTTCAGGTAGAACACTTAATACTGTGAGTATTGCCGCAATTTCTGCCCTGGTGGATAATAGGTACATCATTATTTGTCCTTGAAAAGTATGATCCTCTTGATTTGGAATAATGATAATCCAGCCCAGTCCCATGTAATATTTTCCGTCGAAATTGTTCATCAAACTATCTGTATAAATTTCAAAAATGGCATGGTTTCTTAATTTTTCTCTGATTAATACTAATGATGCCAGGCTTTCAATGTGGCCTTTCAGCAATTTTTCTAAATGTTTGAGATGTAGTTGCACACTATTTGGTGGTTGAATTTCAATTGTTGCTTCTTGTTGAGCTGATGAAGCTTGTGTATATTCTGAGAGTGTGATAGAGAGGGAGTTGGGGAGACTCTGTTTCGCCAGATTGTTTCTCTTTTTATATGACTACTTTGCTTTGTTGAAGACTTGCTTTTGTGGACTGGTATTATGATAGATTATTGTTTAGTGACTATAAAACTGCATTCTCCAGTTTGATTTTCTGTACTGTTTATTGTGTATCCTTCGTAAGCCTCTAGTAGTAAGCTTTTTGGGTTCTGTGTGTAGTGTCTATATTTGGTAGTGTTTTTATCTATTTTTTGTTGTCTTTTTCCAATAGTTGGGTTACCTTCTTTTATCGTGAATATCCAATGAGATCTGGAGGAGGAGAAGTCAGTGGAGGGTATGCCTTATGTGAAGATGTTTTTGGTTGTATCGGTATTTGCTTGGTCTTTGGTTTCCAGTATTGTTTTAAGTTTGTTTTGTATAGTAGTAAACCACCTTGGAGTTGAACCAGGTACTGATTTCTTAGTGATTCGAATAATTTGACACCAATATAGTACTTTAGATTTATCTGCGTTTAGGAGTTACCCTGTAAATAAAAGGTTATGCTTTTTTAGGTGCTTCCAATGTTCAATAAAGAAAGCTTTGCTCATTATGTCTTCTATTAGGGTGTCTATTTCTTTTATAAGGATTAGGCTGTTGATTTCTGGTGGAAGATATATTGTAAAACCATGTCTTCTCAATAGTCATATGATGTCATGTGTAAGATTGTTGCCTAACTTTTTTAAAGGGCTCTCCATCTTGTTTAAGATGGGTTGGATTGAACAAAATTCGTTTTGCAGTATCTGTAGCCTTATTCTTGCTATTTCTCCTGCTCTATTGGTTCTATTGATTCTGTTGATCCAGTTTATAGTGTGAAGCAGAAGTTTTCTATTCCACAGATGTATTATATTATATTCATATTTATTCTAAAGAATGTTGTTGAGGATTGTTCTGACTAGGCCTAGTTTATATTTAAAGGTTGATGTGATGTTGCTCATGAGGAGGTTACATGATTTTTCAGATAGTATCATGTCGTTGCATAGGTATTCAGCACTAGGGATTAGGACATGATTTATGATATATTGCATTTGCTTGTCTGTGAGGTTTTTCATTCCTATTAGTGTTTTGGTCTTCTAAATTGTTGTTGAATCAGGGTTCTTTGGTAGTCTTTCTTTCTTGAGCTATCGTGCCACACTCCTAGGATTCTGACTAGGATTCCTTTGGGGTAGTCTTGAATAGTTTGATTGTCTATTACTATTCCTTGCTTGAAGTCATCTTCTTTGCCATTAATAATGATTAGTTGCGATTTCTGTGGATTGATTTTGATGTCATTGATGTGGTAGTATTTCTCTGCTACTTTGATAATTTCTCTCATGTCATCCACGTTGTCTGTGATCTAAATGATGTTATCTATGTATGCACTAACTACAATGTTGATCTTTTTTGTTGACCAGCCTTTTTGAAAATTTTTGCATATTTTTGTCGAAATTATGTAGTCTGTGAAGTCTTTGTCTATTTTGGTTATGAGGGGATCATAGAAAATATGCCAAAAGAGGGGGGATATTGTGTTCTCTTGATCAATACCATCCTCAACTCCATATTCTGCTGTAGGTCCATGGCATGTCAAGATGATGTTTTATCATTGGTTGAATATGTTATAGAGAATGTTGATGATTTGGGAAGGGACCCTGATATGTTTGAGTACTAGAATTAGCATTTCAAGGTTGATTGTGTCATATGCTTTAGACATATCTTGGCTTAGAATCCATGCTTGTTTGTTTGTATCTTTTGCATGTTTGATGATGTTGTTTATAATATGGATTGGTTCCTGTGTGCAGCAACCAGGAAGTGCTGCCCAGTTTAATTCTGATAGGATTTTGTGATCACTTATGCAGTATACTAGTCTGTCTGTGATAATTTTTGTGAAAATCTTTTTTTCTGCATCTAAGAGAATAATTGGTTTTGTGATATCAAGATTGTTTTGCCAGTCTTTTGGTTTCAGTATTGGATAGATAGCTTCTTTATTCCATTCTTTTAAAGTGTCTCCTTCTTTAATAATCTTGTTAAAGAGTAACCGGATTTCTTCTATTGTCTTTGCCCCTAGTTTTTTGTAGGCCATGTATGGAATCTGATTTCTTCCAGGGGCTGATTTTACGCTTCTATTTTGGATTGCCTTTTTTATTTTTTTGTAGATATTTCAGCAAGAACTGAGTTGTACCACCTGGGATTGATATTCTTTTTTGGTTCATATTGCGCAGCCCAGGAGGGGAGGTTGGAGATAGGTTTGATGTTCCTGGCTAGGATCCAGTCCTTGAAGTGTTGTCTAACCTATTTTTGATTTCTATAGGATTAGTTCTGATTGAAACTTCCTTATCTTCTATAATGATCTTGTCTAAAATAATAGTTTTCCTGGACTTTTCCATGATGCTATTAATCATTGCTTTTTTATTTATTGCTAAGTATATTTGTCTATTCAGGATTTTTTGTTTGATTGCGAGAGCTTGCTTTCGATATATAATTGCTTGGGCAATAACTTTGTGTTCTCGGATGATTTTTTGGATGTAGTCAAGCCTTTGTTATACAAAATTGAGTAGATACTCTGCCTTCAGTTTGGTTAGGTGTTGTTGCACATCTGGAAACTTTTCCTGGAGATGTTTGAATAGTGTGGGGAAGGCTTGTTTGCTTTATGAGTGGCTTTCAATCTGTTGTTGAAGAGCTATATCTGTAGTAGCGGGTCATTGGTTGTGTTTTCTTTACTTAGTATTTTTTTTCTCCTATGTTGTTTCCTTTTTGGAATGTAAAGTTTGGCTGCTTTGAGAATGTAACTGCATATAATGTTCCATTGTTTATTTATTGATCTAGATTTTGTGCTTTGGTTGCTTAGAGCTTTGTCGACTTCTAGCAAGAATTTTTTCCATTGTTCATTGTTTGCTAGTTGTCAATTGTATCTGTGATTTGGCTGGTGATATTGAGTCTTCTTGTATGAATTTAGTTTCCATGTCTCTATTTCAATGATGGTGGGTTTGTGGTCGCTAAAAATCAGTGAGGCTAAATCTTCTCCAATATAGGCTCTCCTGCTTTGCTATGATGGAAGTATGTTCATCCAGATCTGATCAATCCTGCTGCTGCTATTGTTCTGACTCTAGGTATATTCTTTTTTGCTTGGGTTGTGGAGCCTGTATGTATCCTTTAGACTGTGATCTATTAGTATTTCTACTTGTGGATCTATTAGTTTATTGGATGTACTTTGTTTGTGACCGTTGTTTTTGCCCAAAGCTGGGTTGGGAACTCTATTTAGATCTCCTAACACCAGGAGATGCCAGTTTTTTTGATGTGCTTCTCACATCCATTGCTTTAGTTTATTGGGAATATCTTGCCATCTCTGGTCTCTTTTATCTGTATAAAAGTATGTGTCTATGATTCTCAGTTTCTGTTTTTTTGGGAATGCAAGATCTATATGTATTAGTCTTCCCTTCTAGATATTGTATTTATAAATACAGTTTGCTATGTCTTTTTTGATCATTAGATTTAGGCCTTGTCCGATCATTTGTTCATTATTGTGTAACCAGATTATATGATAGGATGGATGTTTCCAGTATTTTTATTGTTGGTGGGTACCATTGATCCAGTTGTTACAATAATGTCCCAGTTCTTTGTTGCGCACCAGTTGAACCAGGTTTCTCTTTTGTGTTTATTTGTTAGACCTTGAATGTTGACAGTTGTGATTTGCCATATCAGATGTTGAGTGTCTTTTTCAATGTGTGCAGTTATATTATTATCATTGGAGTTGTCTTCTGTTATATAATTATTTGGATGAGATGTGGAGTTTGGTGGATTTTGTTTTTGCGTATCCTTGGTGTCTTTCTATATTGTATGTTGTTATGATTGTATTCTGTGTTTCCCAGTATAGGTAATTCTAGTGTATTGCTTATTGTTTATTTTTTGAGGGGGGGGAGGCTGCGATAGGAATCAGTTCTGAAATTGCATTGAGTGCCTTATACATGTTTTGGTCCATTCTGCTTAGGAATTCATGAATTTGTTGTTGTTGTGTTCGAATATTGTGATGTTCTATTGTGCTTGATTGAGAAGTGGAGATTCTGTTATAGTTTGATGACTCTTCTTCTCTATTTCTGTTTCCATAGTATCTGGAAAGTTGTCTTCTGGAACTTCTAAGTTATATATTCTTTTATCCAGATCAATAATATTTTCTTTTATCTCTTCAATCTCGTTCTTGATTTCTTTGAGAATGGTCATGATATCAGCGAATGTTGGATTGTTCTCTTGGGTCTTTTTTGATTGACGTTGACCATATTTGGCAGCTGCTGCATAAGATCCAGGCTTAATTTGGTAATGTTGTGGAGTTTTTGTTTGATTTCTAATTGGAGTGGTGCGTGCAGGTCTGAACTTGTTATATAGTTTGCCAAATTTGTTTGCTTGTTTCTTATTGTATTCCTTCCATTGTGTTCTTCTTTCTTTGATTGGGCAGCCATTCAGAAGATGCTCTGGGCTGTCACAAATTGTGCACAGTTTGGCTTCGATAGATTGTTAGGTGCAGTTGAAGTTTCCCAGTTGAAACTCTTATGAGATAGCTGTTTCTAGTTCTTCCTGGTTGCTAAAGCTTATAACTGCGAATCTCTTTCTTTGGTATGACATTCTTCTTGATATGTAACAGGTCTTGGCCTTAGTTTGTTCACATATTCTTCTTAGGTCAAAGGCAGTGGTATTGGGTGGAAGATTAGTAAGTTTTGCTGCAGTTTGTCTATGTGCTTTCATTTGATCTACATTCCATTATGCATCAAACACTTTGACTGAGTCAGCTTTAAGTGGTATGCTCCATTTTTCGATTAAGGCATCTTTGTCCTCTTTTTTTGTATATGTGATTATCACTGTTTGCCACATTTGTTGGGTTGATATGGTGATATTACTAATCGCTCCATATTTGGTGAAGGATTGTTGTACTTCTATGAGTTTGGTGTTCAGCAGAATGTCCCATACTCTGATATTGTTTCCTATTTTAGGATTGAATTTGTATACTCCATGAGGGCCATGTGTTTGTTGTCTATATTGGGTAATGGATTGTTGCAAATTTCAATTGCTTCTTGTTTGTTACTTAAAATGGTGATGATGTGCTCTGTCTCCTTTTTTTTTTTGCTCCGAATTGTCATGAGTCCTTCTGGTAAATTCAAAGCCTTGATAAGAAAGATTATTTTCTAAGCTGTGATTTTGCCTGGCAGGTCTATAGCAGAGATGCCAATCTTGGCTTTCTCTCTGTCATAACGAATAGTTTTATCAAAAGGAGAGACAGGTCTTGGTTTGGTGGTTCGACTGTCCAACTTCTGTTTGCCCTTGTCACCACCTTGTTGCTAACGTGAAGTTGAGCCTTGATTTTCTTTTTCTATTTCCATTTCCATATCTTAGTCATCTATGTGTGCTGCTCTTGATGTCTCATTAGTTGTTCCTTGGAGGGCTTCTTTTACTGTCACTGTGCTACTTGTTGTTTGAATATTGTTGAGTTAGTTCATAGTTAGGGCTTTGGTGACTGAGATGTTTTCTTCAACTTCCTCAATCCAGTTGGTGGTCTGGATAGTTTCTGTTGCTGAATTGAATGTGGTAGTCTGTGTTGCCAGGTTCTGGAATAGGTTTGAAGTGCTGGAGTCTTCTCTATAGGTTTCATTTTAATAGTTTTCTTTGACTTTTCCTTTATTTATGGTATTTTTCTTTGCTGCTTGCATTGTTATTTCTTTGCGTGACTTGTTTGTGTTACCTCTTTCGAGAATATTCTCATTGTAGTTGGGTCTCCATTGGGCTATTTTGCTGCAAAGTTCTCTTTGAGAAGACATCTCTCCATTCACCTTTTTTTTTCCTTTAAAAATTAACATAAAAAAAATTTTTTTTAGAAAAAATGAATCTGTGGGAAAGAGTTTTTTGTATGAACATAACTTTGGATACTTTGCAACAGCTCAAATAATTCATTAAAGGAGCCTTTTTTGAATCTACTATCGAAACAATTTACTAAACAATTCGCAATGTAGTCAAAGCAAAAGACTACATAATAAAAATATCAGAAAAATGGAAAAAATTCCTGACTCAACTTGGAAGGCCAGAAATAAAACATTTCAAAGGTGGAAAGAGGAATATAGAATCTCAAGGAAAAAAGAAAACCATCACAAATATGAAAAAACATCTTCAAGTTCAACCAGATGAATAAATAAACAAGTCATCAAAGATAGCTACATAGACCTAATAAATCAATATATAAACCAATTTATCCTTGAAAACACTACATTATATCCATCTTTTCTTTTGAACCCAGTGCTAGCTTTGCCTTAACAGGTTAGTCCTCTCTTAGTTTGAAGTGGCAACAAGCCGTTTGGTAGATTCTTTGGAGCATCTAACTAGTCCTAAGAAGTTTAATAGCATGTATGATATTCTTTGTAATTACTACAATGTACAGTTACATATTACTTTATCAAGCTAATAAACAAGGCCGAGCCAGCTATAAAAAAAAAAATAAATAAATAACAAATTAATTACTAATTATTAATTATAAATTAATCACTAACTATTGATTATAAATTAATTACAATTATTAATTACTAATTAATTATTAATTATCAATCATCAATTAATTACTAATTATCAATTATAATTATTAATTAATTATTAATTATCAATTATTGTTACAAATTAATCTTCAATTATTAATTATAATTATTAATTAATTATCAATTATTAATTTTCATTTTTTTTTTTTTTTTTTTTTTTTTTTTAACTGGTGATGTATACCTTGTTTATTAGATATTGGTGTATTGGTGTGAGTATATACAAATTTAACTTTATAGCTACCTAATTAAACTCACTAAAGATAGTTCTACCATGTGGCTTATTGCCAAGTACTGGTATATACTTGACTAATTTGCCAAGGCTCTACCAGTCCCATAAAAATTTGTTTTGAAGAAATATATTATATCTATGCCCTGTTTATTAACTTTGCTTCCTTCATTACAATATTAATTTTGTTTTGTATATATTTTTAATTACATATTAATGTAACTATGCACCTATCTATTTATGGTAAGCAAGTAGACTAATTTACATATTGTATATAGGATCATTTCATATTTTTTATATATGGATAGAATATATGATACTATCTTTATTTTTCTTAAAACATGTTTTATAGAGTAATCTAGTTATCAAACCATTATATATACTTTAATCTGTACTAGAGATTTTAAGTACTTCAATGTAGTGCATGAATTACTTCTCCCATTAAGGTTTCCCAATAGATTTTCTGGACCTGGAACGTACCCTTTATATTTTTATACATCCTACCAGTTGTGGATTTTCTCTTTCCCATAATTTTCTCTAATTCTTTTAAGCTTGGAATATGTTTTTTCGATCGGTTAAGAATCCACAAACTCAATGGTCATGAATCAGGTTTATTCCAGATGTGGGCTTAACTATATCAGGTTTATGATGCAGGAGTGGTTATCAATTACTTATAGACCTGTCTGATCAGGGTGATGATCAGCTATGAGTAACATTAGGTTGACAGGTTATGCCAATGGATTTCTGTCTTCAATAAGGATTGACAAAATTTTTTTTTATAATTTTGCCATTTGGAGGACTTGAACCAGAATCTTGTGATACGACCTATTGAGTGCTAACCACTGCACTATTGATCCATATGTCTGATTATTAATTATTATTTTTTTTAAACCCTTTGTCAGACTAGTTATGTATGTTTTATTAAACAATTGTAAGCTGTACATATAGTATGAATCGTTAAAGCTAAAACTTTAACTAGCTCACTCGTCTCAGTAATTACTCTAAATGCAACTTTGGGAGTGATTTTTCACTTCTTTAAAAGTTCAGGTGAAGACTCTTCCAACTTTTAATATCATTGCAGGTCACTGCTGCAGATTTGATTATTAATTATTATTTAATCAATAATTATCAATTATAATTATTAATTAATCATTAATTATTGATACTATTATCAATTAACAACTAATTATCAATTAATATTATTAATTAATTAATAATTATATATTATAATTACTTATTAATTACCAATTATCAATAATAATTACTAATTAATACTAATTATTAATTATAATTATTAATTAATTACTAATTATTAATTATGATTATCAATTAATTATTGATTCTAATTATTAATTAATTACCAATTTTTATTTTTTTAAGCTAACTCAGCCTTGTTTATTAGCTTGATAAAGTAATGTGCAATTATATATTGTAGAGATTACAAAAATTATCATACTTTGGGTTGGGTTATTATCACCCCAGACTTGCAAGAGTATACTTTCCAGAGACAAGTAACTACACACCCATCATCAACCAGAACAGAAATTGCAGTGATTCTTATAGCTCTTAGTGTCCTACCTGAACACAGTTCAGTGACTCTTTATACAGACAGCCAGGCAGCGATCAATGGAATTTTCAAAACACAAAAGGAAGACCCTAGGAAAATTATTAAGATACAAAAAAACTCAAACCTTCTGCTCCAAATAACAAGTCTATGCAAACAGAATCAGATAAAACTATCCCTAAATAAAATAAAGGGATACTC